>PVJA010010142.1:0-58291 GCA_004027025.1 Myocastor coypus
GAACCTTTTGAAGGTTCTTGAGACCAATGTCTGATTCATCCTGTGTACATAAGTGTATGGTTTTGCTATTGATGTTTTCTGCTTTGTCTGCTTCCAGTCACTTCGTTGTTTAATCCATAACACATTCAGCTGTGTTACGCCCTTAAGTTCTTGTTTTCTTCTTTAAAGTACTTATATTAGGGAGACTATACGATATTTATACATATAGGTCTGGTTTATTTCACTATACATTTAATTTTAATATGTAACAATCACTTATTACCTATGAATTATGTCCAAACCTAAATCAGTATTTCTTGAATCATGTTCTGTAGCAGATCAGCCTCCTGTGATGCTCTGAGAAGAGGCTGGATGGTCCCAGTGCTCGGGCTCAGGCACTGTCACATGCTTCTGAGGTGCCACACGACTGCTGGGCTGCAGGCTTCTACCAAAGCAGCCAATGCCAATGTGCACCAAGTGCTTTAACCACTCATTTAACTTCAGAAAAATTTCTTGAAATAAAGACTTTTATTAAAGTTCCGTGAAACTAATCTGGAATAAATCATTCTTATGTGGACCAGAGAAATTAAAAGAGAATAACTGTGCTTAATTAATCATTGTATTTTAGCACAGTTAAAGGTTGCTAGTGAGTTGTTGGCATCAGTGTTAAAGTAGACAGACGTGTGACACAGCAGTCATTTGTGTGTCTGCTTAAGTAATTCAGAACCCAGTGTATCTGGGCATGCATCCTTCTATGGTTAACACTGGGACTGCCAAGATGGCAGCTGAGGGAATTTCATGAACTCTCCCTCCTTGTCTCTAGGTCTGGATCTGTCCAAGAGCCTCTGCTGTTTCAGCCCACTACTGTGGTCTGGTCAGGATCTATGCAACCTGTACATGCTCAGGTGTTGTAGCCGTGGTTTACAAGAGAAACAATTTAACATAAGACACAAAATTCATAGAACTATTTTATAGTGGTCATCCAGAGAGTCAAAAAAGGGCCCAGCGGGACGGCTCAGTGGTCTAAAGCGCCTGCTTGGGAAAGCTTGGGCGGCTTCAGGGACCACCATTTGATCCCTGGCACCACATGCTGCGCCATCCCTGCCCTCGGGGCAGGCTGAGCCGGCCACAAAAAATGAATGAATCAACAAATAAAGGTTCTGAAACAAGAAAAAATAAATAAATAAAATTTAAAAATTCTCAAAAAAAAAACAAAGTCAAAAGAGAGAGCTCAGGAAATCTGTCTACACATTATGGACCCCCAAAAATCCATCTGAGGGCCAAGATCCCATGACAATGTCCTGCATGAGTCCAGCTAAAGACCTCGTTCCCATAAAAAATGCCTCCCATGAGTCTAACTGGAAGCCAAGAGCCCATGACAATATCTCACACAGTTGTTCTGTGTTGAGAAGGCCCCAAGGTCAGTGGCAGAAGTTAGAAAGTATGTGCTGCAGCATGGAGGCTATGTAGGCCCGGCTGGTGAGTGAGATTATCCAGGGCCCACCAGAAACTCATTTGATCCAACACCCAGGTCCAGCATGTGAGTGGAAATTCATTAGACATGCCTGGTGTGGAACCCTGAGGCAGACCCTTCTATATAGAGGCTAGATGCTAGATCCACCCAGCTGATCTAAGAGCAGAGCATCTTGCCAGGTGGCACAGCAGGTTCACCTCCAAGGGCTGTCTCAGGAAAAAGTGGAGCACAGCATCCAGGACCCAAGTCACATCCCTCTGGACAAGTTTGAACTTGGTAGATCCAGACCTGGTGCTAAGGTGAGAATGCTACGAAAGCTCTACAACAAAGGTCAGAAGATAGGGATATACAAAATGACAAAGAGAAAGAGCAAAATGCAGTCTCAAGCCCTGAGCCCACCCAGAACAAATGCAGGAGACAATAGCATGGAAGAAATTGGAAATTACACATATGAAATCTCTGAAAAAATAGCACCCAAAGTAAAGAAACAACTGCAGAAAGATATAAAGGAAATCAGATCACAAATGATTTCTCAAGTGAAAAAGAAATGATAATTATAATGAAAGAAGTACTAAGTGCTTCTAACGAAGACACTAATAAAAATAAGGGAGAATAGAAAAATGATGGAATCCTTGAATGAGCAATATAGGAAAGTAACAGAATGTATGAAGCAGATGCAAAATTCTATACAGGAAATTAACACCTCACTCACAAGCTGGCAAAATTATTTCAATGAAAGTGAAAATAGATTTTCAGACCTTGAAGACACAATTTCAGCTAGTGTAAAGATAAGTACATTTCTGTTAAAAACAACTAGGATGCCAGAAGTAATAATTCAACATCTGCAAGAGATGATGTAAAGATGAATAATGTAAGACTAATAGGTATCAATGAGAAAGAAGAGGTCAATACAAATGATATAAAAAGAATATGGACAGAATAGCAGAAAACTTCCCAAATATTGGGAAACAATCTGACATTCAGGTAACTGAATGTTATATAGGACTCCAAATAACATCAACTCAATCAAAAACACACCCAGACATATCACAATCAGATTCCTAGAAATTCGGCACAGAAACTGTGTACTAAAAGCCACTACAGAAAAGAAACATCACATTTAGAGGAAAACCCAGGAGAATAAAGGCAGGTTTCCCTCTACAAATCACTAAGTCAAAAAGAGCGATGGAGCAATGTACGTCAAGTCTTATAAGAAAACAAATTCCAACCCAGACTGTTGTACACTGCCACACTCTCTTTCAAGTATAATGGAGAAGTGAAATACTTCCATACAAAGAACAAAGAATTTCATGATGCCAAAACCAACTCACATGCACTACTAAAAGATATTCTAGGGACGGACCAAAATGGTCACAATTCCACGAAGGAGAATGGAAAGAACCTCCCAGTAGGGCAAATAGTTAAACACAGGAGAAAAAACAAGACATACAACAGCAGTCTTTCAATTATTCTTTTGTATACAGCAGCAAAATATATCCATCAACATATTCTACAAGTGGACTTTTCCTGAACCCTATGGGTCATGATTCTGTCTAGGTCTACAGGGTGAATATCAAGGAAATGATAGTAGCTCAGTCCCACAGGTGACACCTGGCCATCAGTAAGTGTCATTGTCACTGTCCATATCCATGACATACTAGAACTTTGTGTGATATACTATCCCCAAACTGTTAGAAGTGCTTGTCATATATTTGCCATTCTAGTCTTTATGTTATGTTTTATTTTTAGCAATTCTTTACTATTTTTAAGGGAGGTTATGAGTAGAATATATTTATTGGGGGGAAAGAAAACTCCTGTCTAAGAGAGGGACAGGAGGGGGGCCCAAGTGAGTTGCCCCTAATTCTTTAGTACTATGAAAACGTTTTATTAATTGAACTGTTTTGAAATATTTAATTTTGAATTAATATTTAATTTTCTGTATATTGCTTAATCTTAATTTTTGCTTTAAGATTTATACTATATCTTTAACTTACAATCTACTTATGACATGATATGATATTTTCTCCTACTATTCAAAATTTAAAAAGTATATTTCCAGTTTTCATTGACTTTATATTACTTCTTCCTTGTTTTTTACACACAAATAGATCTTTTTTTCTCTTTCAATCCTTTGAGTTAGTCTAGTTTCTTACACACTTTCTCCTTTTCTTTTCCTAATGTGGAATAAGATGATATTTAATTTTGTTCATCCATAGCTAATTTTTTATATATATGCTTTAGTGATTGTTTTTCTTTACAATTGGTTTTGGACAATTTCATTATTGTATATCTTGGTATGACTTTATTCAAATTTATTGTGTAAAAGTTTCCTTGGTTTGTTTGAAATGTACTACAATTTCAACTAAATTGAAAAATTTCAAATCTTTAAATATTTATTGCCTACCCCTTTCTATTTTGAGAATTGTAATTATATAAACATAAGTTTCTTGGGGCTGGGGAAATAGCTCTATGGCACAAGTGCCTGCCCTGAAAGGTGCAAGGTTGTGAGTTTGAACCCCGGTCACACACACACACACACACACACACACACACACACACACACATACAAATATATACATATTGCTTGATTTTGGCACAGAACTATTTTAACTATTACATGACTGTCCTGTAAATGCTTTCTTCATTTTTATTTTACACATTTTATCATTATATTCATTTAAATTTGCAAATTATTTATAATATATAATCTATTATTAATCTCATGCTACATATTCATCCTAAAATATTTCTTTTTTTTTCCTTTCCTGTGGTACCAGGGATTGAACACAGGACCTTGCACTTGCCAGGCAAGAAATATTTCAATAAAATTCACTGTCTACGTCTTCTATCTTTAACATTTCAAAATTTGTGAACAATTTTTAATGGGCTATATAATTATTGATTTTCAATCAAGTTAATGAGAAAAAATAATTTTTATTTTGGAATACTGCTTTGAAATATTAAATTTTAGTTTTAATTAATATTTAATTAGTTTTCTGAATATTGCTTAATTTTAATTTTTGTTTTATGATTTATACTGTATCTTTTACTTACAATCTACTTATAAGACATGATATGATATTTTCTCCTAGTATTAGAAACTTTAAAAAGTATATTTTCCATTTACTTTATATTAGTTCTTCCTTGTGTTTTACACACACACACACACACACACACACACACAAAACATATACATAACCAGACATAAGATTGATTACTGTTTTGTAGAAATCTCTTCCATGACCTTTTAAATGGGTTCATCTAATATAATCATATTTTACATTTTCCTGGCTCCATGGAAGAATACATGGGGCAATTATGTTTTACATGTAAAATTATATTTTACATATTTTGCATGACTATCATTTTGAGAGCTTTTCATTCTTTATCCAGCACCACACAGCAACTTCTCTTGACTTTTGGATTAGAGTCTTTGTTATTTTTTACATACTATGTCTGGAGAATTAGAATATTTCAAGTAAAATATTTTACTTTTAATTTCAAAGGTATATTTGTTTAAGCATAAAATTCAACAAAGACAGATTTTCTTCAGTTGTTTGAACTAGTCTATTTTGTTACCCACTTGCTCTTTTTCTAATGTAGTAAGATACTGCTTAATTTTGAATTGCTTAATTTTGATTAATAATAGATTTCAAATTCAAATGAATATAATGATAAAACTGTGTAAAATAAAAATGAAGAAGAAAGAATTCACAGAACAGTCAGGTAATAGTTCACTTTGTGCTAAAATCAAGATATAGTGTGTGTGTGTGTGTGTGTGTGTGTGTGTGTGTGTGTGTGTGACCAGAGTTTGAGCTCACAACCTTGCACTTGCCAGGTAGTGCACTTTCTTAAGTAGCAAGATACTACTTAATTTTGATCCTCCATAGATAATATTTTTAAAATATATATGCTTTAATGACCTTTTTCTTTAAAATTAATTTTAGACAATTTCATTTTTGTGTATCTTGGCATGATTTTATTCATATTTCTTGTACGAAAGGTCATTTTTCTTGGACATGTGTTATAATTTCAACACATTCCTAAATTTAGGAATTTTAAATCTGTAAATATTTATTGCTTATCTCTCCACTTTGAGAATTCTAGTTATGTGAATATAAACTTTTTTTGATTTTGGCACAGAGTGAACTTATATGACTGATCTGTAAATTCTTTCTTCCTTTTTATTTTAGATAATTTTTATTGTTATATTTAAGTTTGCAAATAATTTATTTGCAATGTGCAATCTATGAATCTCATATTAAAAATTAAATTTAGAAATATTTCTCTAAAATTCACTTTGTCTACATTTTATATCTTTCACATTTTAATATTTGTGTATAATTTTAAAATGCTATATAATTATTGATTATCAATAAAATTAGTGAAAAAATAAATAAATGAAATAATCTTTTTTTAAAAAAAATGTGTGGAAGCTCCGTTAGCAGACTGAGAGATCTGCACTGGAGTCAGGAAGAACCGCTCACAGTAAGGACCAGTGCTCTCTAGAAAAGTGCTGCAATTGCCCTCAGCAACAGCAAGGTCCTGAGCTCCTCTGAGGACAATGAGAATGGCTGAGTTCCTGTCAGGAAAGTCAGCTTGACAAACTTCTTCAGGAGACTGAGCTGTGCACTCTATTCCTCCATGGCGCCAGGAAGCAATACCCAAAGTATGGGTCAGAGCTCCCCCAAAGCGAAATATAGCCATTCCCAGTGACAAGGTTGTTAGCCTCTGATGAGGAGAATAGCCAAGTTTATTTCAGGAAAGCCAGCATGACAAGCTCTTGAGGACGACCAATAGCCCCAAGAGAATCACTAGCCTCCTAGCAACACCTCTTCCTCTTTTCCAGTTCTTTTTATTGTGAGCAACCATCCTCAGGTGTACTTCTTCCCACCCAAACACAGCACTACACTGATTCAGTTTAGCTGGGTGCTGTAAGTTGACCACGAGTTGTCAGTCCACCACAAGACAAGCAACAGGTTGCCAGGTTACATCTACATCCTGCCTAGTGGGCAGAGTACACACTGGGTACATGGCTACTGCTTATTCACATCCCTCTACATTAAGGTCATGCTGCTCAGATTTCTTGCTCCCTTAACTGAAGTCACTGACACTGGATACTGTGGACAGAGCTTCCAAGGAGGTCTACAGAGTCCTGAGTCATGAGCTAAGTCCCATCCTAGAAAGGTAAGTTGATCGTAACTGTCCAATAATCACTGGAACACCTTGACTACTGCCATTCATTTTTAACACTAGGGAGCATGAATCAGGGGGCTTTTAACCTCTGCAAATACCTAGGCTTCCTGTGTAAGTAGGTCATGCCTTCACTTTAGCTGTTTTCCATGAAGACTTTTGCACAAAACTTGTTCCAGCAAGATGTCTCAATGTCTTTACTCAAGGACAGAGAGCCTACCTACATCATAGTTGTAGAACTCAAAGATATTATTCCGATTATTCTATATAAAGTTTCAGGTTGTTTTTATCCTAAGCTTTAATCATTGCTTGATATATTTCTAAGAAGAATATATCTTTGCTTGCCAAAATAAACTTAATTCCTCAAGAAGCAGCTCAGTTTCCTGCTGTAGCATAATGGTACACATAAACACCAGGTGTGATTTATTGTGTCATTGAAAAAGACATCGTAGGTAGGCAGGCAGGAGTGTTGTACTTGCACAAAATTTCTGATACTTTCTCTGCATCTTTGTCCCTCCCAGATGAAGAGGGATGGCTCAAGCCAGGCACTCAGAGGTGACCAGAAGGAGGGCAGTCCCTACCCACATTATCTGGAGAGAAGGGTCTTTTCTAGGAATTCTACAGCACGAATCCTTTAGATTTCATTGACTAGCGACATTGCACGTGGACATCACCCATAGCTACAATGCCAGCAATGTGTCATCTTGCTTCTATGGAACTGTGCCCTGTGGTCACCAGAGATCTGGGCCATAGTGTCATGTCAGTACCATGTCATGCGGCTACACTAGCACAGTACTACACAGCTTATTCCTGAACTATCTCAAGTTGTCTCTCCTGAGACTTACAGTAGGGATACTGCAGCATTCTCCCACTCATTACACTTCTCTTTCAAGTCCTGTTGCAGACTGTACCAAAGTTTATCACCTATCATTTCATGATTGTGTCACAAAGCCACCCTGAAATCACATCCCTACCTCTAAAAGCAAAAAGATGTGTGCATGGGTAGCTGACCTGTGTGGCTCTTGTGTAACAGGCAAGCTCTGCTAGCAGACAGTGAAAAAGGAACATTAGACCAGCTACTGACCAGGGGCTGGCCAGTGGGCAGCGGCTGAGCTGTAACCACTGACCAGTGGATCAGTCACTGACCTGATGCTAAAACACACAGCCTTGGAATGTGTATAGGAAGGAGCTTAAGGACTCAGGGGCTTGCCTGTGTTCAGAAAGAGTTGAATAACAGACCATCTGAGGCAAAATCATTATCAGGAGGAGATAGATTTGATGACCTAGATAAGAGGAGCAGCAAACTGAGTGAGGTAAGGAAAGCAGGCTGTAAGCAGTGTCCAGCCTATGGGCTTGCTCCTACCTGGCATGGGCTCCAGGACCTTGGCTTTTCCTCATCAACAGAGTAGCAGTGAGATGGCCACCCTCCCCCTGCAGGCAGTGGAGCAGGTGGACAAAGGGTGCCTGCCTCAGATGATGCTTTTGCTCACGAAGGTGACGCAAGTCTTGCTTCTAAATTTAAGATTGGAGGTGGGTGGCGGTTGGGACATAAGCATAGAAATCAGGTCAGCCAGGCACATGCTCGTTGAGAAGCTGTGGATGCAGCTGTGTTGCTGACCCAGGTCCCTTACACATGCAGTGGATAGTGTCTGTGATACTTGAAGCAGTCAGCTCCGCTGGGTAGGTGACCCTGCAGTGTCATCTTTCACCTTCTGCAAAAACTCCAGGGTTTTCATTGAAACCACCAGCCATATGTTTTCTGCCTAACTTATGCAACTGGTATTTTAATGTCATCAAGTGTTTTGCAAGTTCTTAGCCTCATTTCTAATTTTTTTTTTTATCTTTTTGAGACAGGATCTCGCTATGCAGTTCAGGCTGGCCTTGAGCTCACTTTTGTAGCCCAAGCTTCTCTCGAACTCGCAACAATCCTCCTCCCTCAGCCTCTGGAGTGCTGGGATTACAGGCGTCCACCACCACGCCCGGCCCTCATTTGTAATTATCCTAGTTCTTAGCCTACAGTTCATTTTTGGGATTTTAATGTCTATATCATATTTCAGGGGTATTTTCTACTGGAATTATCTAATGGTTGTGCAATAAGATATTTCTAGTGCACTGTATAGAAATGTGTGCACATGGTCCTAAGGCCACAGGATCTCTGACATGGCTCTGAATTGCCTCTTGCAGGTGACAGGTGCATGGCAAGGAATGCGAGGAGGACAATGTGTTGCCAGGGCCCCTACATCCTGCTTCGTGCTGAGAAAGCTGTAGAGCAATCCTCCTGCAGGAGCAGGGGAGCAGGAGCCCGCCCACCACCCACTGCCTCCTTCCAGGCCGCAGCACCCACCGTGCTCCCCTTGCTTGTCTCTTCATTGACAGCCTGACTCTCCAAAGTGTCACTAATCATCCAGATCCCAGTTAGCGTGGAGGCTTTTCAGGGCTCCTGGAAATGTTCCTGCAGCTCTGGGGACTGCAGCTGCCCACAAATGGAGGATCCTTTCTGTCGTGCACGATTCAGAGTTAGAGCTGCTGGGGAGGCAGTGTTATTCCTTGCTAGCAAGAGAACAGAATACATTGCTTTAATGCTCAAATATGTCATTTCAGAAGAAAATATGTAAGTCCTCCTGACTGAGCCCACTTCCTGCTCCTTATTTGTGCAAGTGAGAGCTCACATCTCGTAGCCCACGATGTTCCCACGGACGAGTCCTCAGAAAATCTTCCATAGCAATTTAGAGACTGCAGCGTGTAATAAAGTTGAGGGCTTGGAATGAGCTGCAAGAAAGGTAGCCTGGGGCCTGTGCTTTGCCTGTCATGGAACAGCACCAACGGCCCACTAGTGAGGAACTTTGTGCGGAAATGGCTGAGTGGGAAGGCAGCTCCTGCAGGCTCTGAAGAGCCCTGTCAACTTTGGAAACTCCTGATGGTGCACAGGGAATCTCTGGCTTGTGTCTGAGCTTAGCATGTACTCAGGGCTGGAAAAGCTCCTGTATCCTGGGGTGATGCCCATGCCCAACATGTTAGGCTTTCAGTGTGCAGTGGCAGGAGGTGCTCAGGGTCCTTGGCTTTGCCTATGATGCTCATACGAACGTGGAAGAGGCGCCTTCAGCAACCTGTGTGCGACCCTCAAATAGCACTTCACAGTTTCCAGGTGTCTGAGTATTTAAGAAGTGAACTCTGCATGCCACTCTGAGGCTGAAATTTCCAGAACAGTGGCTGTCTCCTCTGGATCCCAAGGGCTCTTTCTCTCTGGATAACAAGGTGTACGTGAATGTTCTGAAGGACTAGAGACATAGATGTAGCAGATGTGGAGCAAGATGCTCTCCAGGCTTTTGCTGATTAACTGGCCCTCAACTAGCCTCATCTAGCAAGCAGAAGACAAAATTCAATCTGGATGGTAAGACAGAGGTGGTTTTGGCTTGTCCTGGTGTCTCCTAGAGAAATGGAGATTTAAGTGAAGTATGAAGAAGAAACCATGAAAAATGGGTTTCTCTCTCTCTTTTTTTTGAGACTTTCACACTACCTCTCACTCTCTTTTCATAAAGTGCTGCCAGGATTTCCTTTTTCTCTCTACAAAGCACCGTGTTGTGCAGATGCAGGATGAACTAGTAGACGAAGAAAAAGAATTGATGTTGGCCTGTGGGGTCACTGTAAGTTTCTTCCTTTGTATTCATTAGCCCTCCTCTCTCACTTTATCACTTGCAGAACTGAATGAAAAGAGCACAGAGAGACCTAAGAATTTCCTCACTCAGCATAGGAGACTCTTCCTCTACACAGGCACATGCTGGCATGCAACAGATGGCACTGGATGTAAGCTCGATTACCGTGGCACACAGAGGTGACAGCGATGAGGAGGGAAGATGCTGGTGGGGGCGATGATGGTGGTGGTGATGAAGATGATGTTGACAATATAGTGCCAAAAAGACATGCAGAGACTTTTTGCTGTAGAGATCAGAACATCTTCTATGAGAAAAATAGGTAACATTTGAGCCCAGATTGAAAGATGGTTAGGATTTTTATAGCAGTTTTGTTGTGGAAAAGCTTCATTCTTAAAACAGACAGAAATACAATTGTTGATTCTGAGATATCAAAAGAACTGACACTGTGAAAGACTACAAGTTGGGATGAGTGGAAGTTCTTGGGACTGAGCAGAAGGTTTCAGGTAGGATATTCAGCATCTGACTTGAGCGGCAGTGGACAGCACAGAGAAATGTGTGTTGTGTGTACTGCATGTGCACAGAGCTTAAGCTGGTGAGCGGGTGGCCCCAAGGACAGAGAAGCAGCCAAGACCCCAGGCGCCAGTCTCCTTCGGATAAACTCCCCCTAGCGACATCAGTAAGACACTTCCTCATGCTTCTTTCCACAGTGGACTTTGTGGGAGGATTTTAAGGGCTTAAAGGGTTTAGTGCACATGCAAAGATGTGTAACAGAAGAGAAAGGGAAGGCACTGAGATGTACCTGAAACAGAAGTTGGCTCCTTGCCTTCGCATCAGGGCTCAAGACCTTCTCGGTGTGTTGAGTGGGGTGGTGAGGACAGGCATGCAGGCCCAAAGGTCAAAACGGGGGGGGCCATCTCTGGTGGACCACGGGCATCTATCGTCCTTTGTCAGCATGGAGAAATGCCACTATGTTCAAGTAGAGAAGCAAGCACACATCATACCAACAGAGCAAACAGTGGGGGCTGTGTTTTCTTTTATTCATTCTTTACATATGAGTTCCTCATCTCAGCAACATAAGCCAACAGTTCACCCCTCACTATTGGTCAGCTTGTGCCACATTTAGTCGCCTGCTGTTTTCCCACCCTTGGGATTCCATCATTAGTCACATGTCTGGTGCACCATTAGAGTGCACTCAGATTATTCAGAGAAATTTCCAAATGTCGTTCATGTGAGTAATTTTAAAATCAATGATACAGGTGGCATGCTGGAAGATCATAGTATTCCTATGCAGATTGGTAGGAAAGCCAACATTTCACTTGCAGTTGAGGAAAAATCCTGGTTTTGTGCCATTCCTTTCTCCCAAGCAAAGTACTTTCTAGAATTTATGAATCTTTGTCTCATCCCTGAGAGGACTGTATAGGCAAAGATTTCCTGTGTTTACAGATGGGTCCGTTGAAGCATGTATAAGTAAGGGGGTGATTTTTTTTAAATTAAAATCAATTTTCCAGTGCAGTGTGATTCTGATTGCTGTACCCACACATGTGTCCTGTCTCTCACTGCAGGATGGGGAACAGGTACGAGGTGCTGACCTTTAACTGGCTGCACCAGTTATGGTTTATGGTAGGAAGTGGGTTTCAGTGCCCCAGCAGACATGGCCCAAGCTGGAGCCCCTGTGGACCATCTCAGAACCTGTGTAGCCCTCATGCCAGCTATACCCACCATAGGGCCTCCAGGAGCCCCGTCTCTGTGGTTTCTTTCACAGTGGGAGGAAGAATCTCTGAGCCTTCTTTCTCCTGTCTACATTCCATCTATAAAATAATATTTCTATGTATTTTGATGAATTATAATTTCTCTGATTTTATGATTATTCTTCCAACATTTTTATTAAATAAGATATGCAACAATGTATGTCTTTTGGTGTATGTGTACATAATGAAACGTGTCATAGAGTTAAGAAAAATAATTCATTACATTCAGCAGGACCTGTGTGTACCTACAAGTGTGTGCATATCTGTGTATGCGTGTTTGTGTGTGCATGTATGTGTGTATTAATGTTTTAGTCATGGAGCACCTTAGTTTTCCTCTTCTGGCACATGACCACTGATGTGCACCCTCATTCTTGTCTCCCTGTTTCCCACAAATGCATTCCCTGTTTGGATGTGGCTCATTTTTTATACATTGAACCTGTAATGAAATTATGTGATTTCCTCTATATGCCTGCTTGTTTCATGCAATCTAATGCTCTCCACTGGTAGCATTTTGTTGTTGTTGTTGTTGTTGTTTTTGTCTTCACAGCTAAATGACATTGACCTGTGCACATGGGTCACGGTTTCATTCTGTACCTATGTGTGGGCATGCAGACACTTCCCCACGGTGGTTTTGTGAAGAGTATTGCAGCAAATACGGGAGGGCTGATATCTCTTCCACAGTCTGATTTTGTGTGCGGATGAGCAGAAGGATCAAAAGTTACATGGGAGTACAGTGTTTACCTCTGGAGGGATTGCCGCCATGCCTCCTACAAGGTGTGACCAATCTGCACACTCATCCAGGGTGTACCATTGCATCTCATGTTGCTTTCCATGTACCTTGGGGGAAAACAGTGAGTGGATTTAGAAATAAAACAACAGACAAAAGCTGGGGTCAGATGGAGTCTTCTTTCTGGATGGGAAGAAAGGAACTGAACAACCACTTTAATGGCATTTGTTTATGCATTTGACAAAGTTGTTATCAGACAAAATAGGGTCGCCTAGTGACTAGTTGTTAGAATTGTCTCAGGAAATATATTTTCTCGGGACTGCTGTAGCTTGATTACTTCGGGCACTCTGGCCTTTCTTTGCCCCCACACCTGTGGCTAGTTTCTAGCTTCAGCCGCTCCCTGCACTCTACCAGGGTTGATTCCTTCCGCCTGCAATTTTGCTCCTTTCAAAAGTTTTAATTTCTGATTTATTTTACTTTTTCTGATCCTTTCATTACATAAAATTTCTAAACAATGATTAACTCTTACTTGCTTGACTATTGTCTCCCACATCTCAGATTCCAAGCACCAATGAGGTCACCTTCATTTGCTCATATGTGCACTGCATTTCTGTAGGGAGCAGATATGAAGATATTGAACAGCCTCTTCATATGTGGCTGCGCTCTTCAACTTCCCCCCTTGTGTAGTACATTTATCACAATTTCTCGCTATGCTCTGTACAATGCTTATTTTATGTATCTATCTTGGTAACATAATCTTGACTCCTTGCCCCTTCTTTGTCAAGCATCTATATGTGAAACAAGTCTATGGAAAACTTAATTTTTTCTTATTTCCCTATTGTAGAATTAGCAGTGTGAGATGATTTTTAAATGTACACACCCACTCACTTGAGTTCTCAAATTCAAATGTGAAAACCAATTGTATCAATGGACAAATGGTGGGTTGTATTAGTGGATTTGTTACCAGAGGGGTTACTTTACCATAATTTAAAGCAATTTTCCCTTTTTTAGAATAACAAAGTAGATTTTAATAGCTGCCAATAGAGAAGTCATTGCTGCATGTACTATCCCTCTGGAATTCTGATAGTACTTGATGAATTGCAGTATCCTGGGTCAGCCTAGACCTGCTTGTTCCTCCATTTCTGTCTCCAGTTCTAGCTTCCCAGGAACAAAAATGTGGGTATCATCTCCCATCACACAGTGTAAAGAAAAAGAAATAATTCTCTCCCTCCTTTCATATGTAAAATCTCTATCCATGTATGCTGTTGCATTAATTAGTATTCATTGGTTTTCCAAAGCAAAAGCTAACTCAGTCAGGACTTGGACTCAGGATTGATGCAAATCTGGGGAACCACTTGTACAAACAGGGAAATCCAAAGCAGAAGCAGCTCATCATTGGAATGATCAGAGCTAGCTGGTCCTTCCTCTGGAGATGTGAAAAAAGAGCTCCCTGTTGGCAGGACTCAGGCCATGAGCCTGCTGCAGAAGCTGTCCAACTGAATTGTGCACTAGGATATAAGGAGAGATTCTTCATGAACAGGAATATGACCAGAAAGAGAAAACTGATGCTGTGGTCAACAACTAACACTTCAGGATTAAATGCCCCCCCCCACAAGAGAAGCCATCCATACCCCATCTTGGGAAATCTGTTTGGTTCATAATCTTACATATGAACCTATAATGTAGCCCTCTGCTTTAAGCAATGCTTTTGACTCTGAACTTCAATACTGGAGACAGGGCTTCAGAGAAAGGAGAGGCATGAGTTGCTATGGCCATCCCCAGAACAGATTATGTAGGTCCTAGGAGGGCAAGGATAGTGTGGATGGTTGCCCCTCAAGGACTTGTCTTGGCTATGGAATGTGCTGACAGTTGGCATCAGGTGCAAGGCCTCTGGGATCATTGATCTGTAGGCTGGGGAAGCTTGTAAGAATGTAGGATTTTGTTTCCCACTTGCTTACAATAAATAACCTTAGGAGGTATGGGGTTAGAAATCAGCCCTTTGGGATGAAAAGTTGCTAGTGAATGATGAAGGAGCCAGACACTGGATGACAATCTCACATTGAAAAACAAAATCAACCTTTGGCAACACAAAGGACTTACAGTCAGTCCAGTTAAATTTTAGACCTCTCTTGTTCCATTTCACCCAACTCCTAGATAATTAGATAATTAGCATTGGGATAATTAGTCACAGAATATTTATTATCTCTTGATGTACCAAAATGCCTATTTCCTTTTTCTTCCTACAAAATCACTCAGCACAACCTAAATCCTAAAAGAACTCTCCCAATATACTTTTAAAGTATATCCAGTATATCCCAATATACTTTTAAAGAGTAGGCCACCTGTCACTAAGTAATAGCTCTTCTTCATTACACCCCAGTGTTGCTCAACTCCAGTGTGTGCCTGGTGGTCTGCCATAGGGGACATTGATGCACCTTAATACAAATTTGCTTGACCACAATGTCTCATAATATAAAAGGTTAGCAGTCTTTGTTCTGGTAGCATCATTATTTCAAGTGAGAATTCTAGGACCAGTCAGAGTGTTATTCACGGTGTGTGCTCATTTTTTTTTTTTTTTTACACTTGCAGGATGGAGGATGATGTAGGCTAATATTCACTGAGTTCCTGTCATGTTCCAGGTATGAAATGATGCATCCTTCAGGCTTTAGCTTATGGAATCCTCACAAAAGCCAAATGGGAGAGCTGAAGCCTGAGCTTCATGTAAGTGAAGTACCTGCTGGAGACCATGCAGCCAGGTAGTGACAGAGCTAGAATTCAGCCCAGAACCTCCCTGGTCTCATTCCCCAGGGCTGCACAGTTGTGCTCAAGATCTGCTGAAGAACATTCTAGTATAAAGATTTACTCAGTGAAAAATTGAAGCTAATGATTAAAATCAGAATCTGAGATTACATGTGGGTTTTATTGACAAGCAATTCCCAACTTAAAATTTCTCATGTTTAGCTGAATGTGGTTCAGCTTTGGGAAAAGATAGCCAGTGATGACTTCGAAGAGAGCAGAACATGATGAGCTCTTTGGAAAAGAAAGTTGGAACCATGAAATACTTACTTTTCCAACTAACATGTTGGACCAAAAAAAGGCTTTTGCATTAGAAAAGCCTAAAAAAAATCATTTAGAATGAAACAAGAACTTCTATATTGCACGTTTTGTAGTTGAAAAGCAAATATTTTGTTACAATAAGTTAATTTGAAAATCTGTCAAATCAAAGTTGATAACTCACCATCAAAACACAAGAAGTCCATGTAAGCAAAGGTGGGGATGGCAAAGGGTGGTGGCCACATCTTGGATGGTGATATTACCACCCTGGGGCTCTTGGGATGCCTGGTTAGTCAACTGTTACACTGAGCAGAGCCTGGAAAGCTGTTCAGTGCTCATCAAAATCTTAGAAACTGTAATTTAGTTCTTTCCATATTCCTAGTTCCTTGGGGGGACTCTAGTTTCTGCACATCTGTGAAAAGGAAGCGAGCAGACCAGCTTTGGTTGCCCCAGGTTGCTGCAATTTTCAACCGGAGGAGGTCATCCACAGCACCCAGAGTGAGAAAATGCAGGCTCTACTCAAGAGCCAACTGTGCAGCCAGGAAGAAAGGATGCTGAGTTTGGAATAAGTCCTGGGACAAAGACATGGAATCGCTCATTGGCTTTGGGCACAGCTCATCATTTAGAGAGTAAGTCCCTCAGAGACCATGGGGTTGCAGTGTCCCCCGACCTCCCCTTCTGGGAGGACCCATTTCAAGGGCTGACTTATGGTAGCTCTTTTTGGCTTTTAGAATGGGATATTGTTGCAGAACACATGTGTTTTCATAAATGTGTGTTGTATGTGTATTTAGGGGGTGTGTATTTATGTGAAAGATGCAGGGAGGGAGAGTGAGAGAGAGGGAGAGATTGCCTGGTTGCCCTCTGCCCTCTGCCCTCTGCCCTCTATGCTCATTCCTCCCCTGACATTGGCCACCCACTGAAGTGGTGTTTTTAGTGGTGCAGGGGTGCAGATGGGACAGAGTGCAAGGACGGAACAGCTCTGTGAGCATGGAATTACTGTATCCTCTAGTGGCTGAGTAGGTGCAGTTTCAATACTGATAAGACAAGAAGCTCCTGCTAATCCTCAGCTAAGTGCAAAAAACAGAGATACAAACTCCCACCAGCACCACAGGCAGCTCAACAGACTCAGTTTTACATAATGTGGGCTTCCGTGGGGATATGAGGTTCTGGGAGAAGTCTGAGAAGAAGGAAGAGGGGCCTGAACCCTACATCATTTTGATCTGTAGGAGGAACTCTCCTGAAGATTTTTCTTTCTCAGAAGGAGAAAGAGGAAAAAGTATCATTATAATTTTTGCTGGGTCATTTTAGGTTTCGACATTACCAGGTTTTCTTCTGTTCTCCTGCAGGCATCTGGGATTTAAAACAAAGAAAACACGGTTTCCTTGAGAGCAAAATCTCTGGATGCTTCTCTGGTGCTGTGGTTGATTTTCACCCCGTTAGAGCCAAGCACAATCAGGGCCAGCAGCTGCTCCGTCCCTCCTGCAGGGGTAAGGTGGGAGAGGAGGCAGAGAAAAGAAGCTGGAGAGGGCTGCCGGGGGAAGTGCAGTTCTGGTTAATCTCCTTTGATAAAATGGTTGATATATGTATATATATATATATATATATATATATATATATATATATATATTATATGTAGCACTGCATATTCTATTACTGATTGAATTTGAAACTCCTGATGATTTTAATTGTTGTTATCACCATGTCTCCTAACCAAAATCAAGAGTAGAAGGTCAATAAACACAACAGGAAGTACCACAAATGCTCCATTCCCTCAAACAAGATCTAACTCTTTTTATAAAATGAAGCAATAATTATGATGGTTTCAGTATTAGATGCCCCAATGATAATCACTGCTGCTGTTGGGTAGTCAGGGAGAGGGATGGTCGCTCCATTTTATGCCACGGGGTGCCATCGCTTCAGGGAAAGAATGGTGCATTTGACTGGATTCCTTTGACCTTTTTCTGTGATGTTGGGGGTCAAACTTAGGGACTACGATGCTCAGCATAGGCTCTGTCCCTGTTGCTCTGGTCAGTTATTGATTAAACTGTTATGATGGCATTATTTACATGTTCCCTGATTCACTATTATTCTATAGGATTTATTTTCCAGGGCAAGATGTCACAGCACTTAACTTCAGGAATCTAACTGAAGGACCCTGAAAGTGGACTATCTGTTTCCAAGACCTGCTGCCATATACTTTTTAAAACCTGGTTTAAACCAGGAGGCTCTGCTCTGCCCAGAATCAGAAATCATTGTTCTTTCCGAGCTGAGACTCCTGACTTTTAAGGGAGATTCAAGTTCTCCCAAGCTCTGGTCATACTTAAAAATGTGTCACTTAAAAAAAAAATGTCACCTGCTGAAACCAGGACTTGGGGACGCAAACAGGGAGGTTAGAAATGCTTTTGTGAATTATCTCTCAGACTTGGAAACAGCTCACCATGAGTGCAGCTGATCGTAACGTGTTTTACCGCGGACTGCTAAGACACCCCAAGGACTGTGAACACGCTGTGTGGGGTGCGAGTTCCCTCCCTCTGTCTCCAGGGCGCCTCCAGCAGAAGGATGCAGCTTTTCCAAGTTTCATTTCCCAGATGGCCTAGCAGATCTCATGACCAGGGAGGTCTGTGAAGGCTGACACACATCAGACATTGTGGAGTGTTATTAATTGAATCCATGAAGCTTTTTGAAACTTTGATGTCTCCCTACCAGAAAATGTCTATATTTCCAATCTTGCACGCCACATTATTTTATTAAAGTTCCCCTGCCCTACCACCTAATCATTCACTGTGACATCATTACTCAGTGTGGTAGCAACTCCCTGGCAGTCTGCTTCCACCAAAGCCAGATGGCTCAAGCATGCTGCATGTACAAACTCCTGAAAATGTCATTTTCTGCAAACAGGAGTTTAACGTCTTGCCTCGATGATTAGCACTCACTGCAGCTGGACAGGATAAGTTCATTAACAAGCAACAAGAAACCGAAACATCACTGCAGATGTCTCTTCCTTTGTGTAGTCAGGATCTAAGCTTTGGAATCTGAGTGCTGGATGCTCTGCAGTGATGCAGGGAGGGAAGCCGACTTCCCTGAAGTATGATATGTTCCAAGCACGCCTCATTCCTGCTTACTTGAAAAACAGTTCCCTTGCCACCCTGAGGTACATTCACACCCCGCCCTATCAATCCTCTGGGCCACAGCTAAGCCAAGAAGCAGATTCCCTAGAAGTGGTAACATAGGATCTTTGTCACAGGTGCCAGGAGTTATTATGGGAGGTATGTTACACTTAATAAACATTTTCCAAAGGCTGTTTCTTTTCATGCTTTTCCCCCATAAGGGAAAACAATTTCATTTCTAGTTTAGAATGAGCACTAGGCTTGCTGGCCTGCACTGAAGTAAAAAGTCAAAACCTCTGAGCTTGGTACCTGGAAAGGCAACGTCACAGGATCTGGGGTTAATCACAAGTGCTCACTGCCTGCTTCTGGGGCATAGACACTGTTTTGCCACACTTTAAGAAGTGATGGCTTTCAACATATATCCAGAATGTTGAAGTTCATATTCCCATGAGTAAATATTTGCTGTGGTTAAAATCTGTTCTTTCCTTGTCAGAATGCTCAGTTGCCCCTCACGTTCACGCAGCCTCCCCCTGCTCTCTTTGGGTTTCTTTCACTCCACTTTCTTATAGAAGTATCCTGCTAACATTTTAGATTTCCACCGACATACTTAATTCACTCAACTTATTGTACTATTTTAAGTCAAAAATATTGCTGGTAGCTACTACTCATTAGCTACTCACCAGGGGAGGAGCAACGCAAACACACCGACTGTCCCAGGCTTTCTTCCTATGAGCAGCCGGGCTGCAGTCTCCATGTGGTCAGCTACTTCTGTGTTTAGGTTTGCACTGTGTCATTAGTCCTGATAACTCCATGGTAGACAGCATGGATTTTACCTGGATAAATATCATGACATCATTTTATTTTATAAATGATAAAATTTATAAATTATATTTTTCAAAAAATTAGCTTAAAGTCAAACAGATAATCAGGAGTGAAACAGGAACCCAGTCCAACTCCAATTGCTGCATGTTTACCTGCAGTTCCATTGCTGGAGCTGTATAATTCTCATCACTATGCATTATGTGGAAAATGAATACCAAGTCTAAATCTGCTTAGAAATGCAGAGATAATATTTGCTAGAATGATGAGACTAAAATCTTTTATGTTTTCTGCTCTTTCTTCTGTGCGATCTTGAGTTTGGATGTTTTAAAGAAGCAGGGACATGATTTTATGATAAGGGAACAACAGAGGGTTCCTGTGAGACCAGAGATGAAAAGGTGAGCTGAACTTCAGAACCTGGGCCTGGTGTCTGAGGTAATGAGTGAACTTGTGTTTCACTTGGGGTGAACGAGAAGGGACATCTTTGCAGAGAGATGTGCTAATAAAGAGACGCTTGTTACTGAGAATTTAGAATAAGCACAAAGAATGACTGAATGATTGAATCCCAGCAGGATTCTAGGCAGGGAAACAATATTTTCACAGTATATTTGAGAATGACAGTGTCTATGGTTATTAGCAGCAGAGAGCATACAGTGTTGTGGAATCAGCCAAACGGTTTTTGTGATAGAGAAAAATCCATGGTGACTAAGACCTTCACTGTCTCCAGAACTGAAATGAGTTTGCTTCATTAGCAAACCTCAGGACTTCTCTTTGGATGCTGTGTGTGAAGTACATGGAGTGTGGTCCCTCTTGGGCTGGTATAGTATTAGCACTTTGTTATCTAAGATATGGTCTTCTAGGACAGGAGGGGACAATTTGACTTGTTGTGGTTCCACAGAACTGGCATCACTGGGGTTGGAGTCTGACTCCTCTGGAGGCTTTGTCTGAGTATCACAGTATTTATTTCAGAGACCTTACCATCTCACTAATAACCACGATGCATAATAATGCTGCCCACCTGGGCTCACAACACATTTCCACTTGTGGTCACTGTCTTATATACCCTCTGAGACCTCCTTTCTGCATTTCACAACCCTGTGCTCCTGAAAGGTCGCAGAATTCCAGAAATCGCCCCTGCCTTTCTTCCTGTGGCAGCATAGTTACACAGCTCCCACACACGGCTCTTGCAATTATGCAAACTTTTGGGAGCAAAAAAATTAGTGTTGTTTCTGTCAGTGTGTGGGCTACAGATGGAACGGGAGGAGGCTGTGGAAGCACATGAGGCAAAGGAGAATGCAGAACAGTGATAAATGGCTGGTCGTGAGAGCTGAGTTAAGAGCAATCTTTAAAAACATCCTACTGCAAGGAAGAGAGGAGCTTGAAAAATAGGTAAAATCCAAGCACAGAATCTGATATGATTTTGTGGAGAAAAGAAATGAACAGCCCTTTTAGTCTTCTCCCAGGAAAACATCAGAAAAGGGAGTAAGGGAGGCCCAAGAAGGGACAGAAGAGCAGTCTTGTGTTTGCATCGTGGCCTAAGCATTTGTTGTGCACGGTTGTGTATCACTCAGGCCAAGCCAGAGACAGTAGCAGCTGCTGACAACGTCCCAGGTGGAAGCTACAGGACAGCAAGTTGGCAAAAGACATGGAGAAGCCACAGTGAGCCAAGGTCAACTTCAAAACTGCTTCAGTATAGGCAGGGCCACTCAGGGTGAGCTGCAGGACAGTTGTGAAAAAGATCAGTTGTTAAGAGCCCCATCTACCAGGAGAGTCTGGGATAGTGGTTGTGTCTCCTCTCTGCTCACCATGGCAGAGTGTGAGCCCAACAATGCAGTGTTAAAGCTACCAGTACATTACTTTCTTTCCAGAGAAAAATTCGACATCTTTAAATGGATTTCGAGCATTGCCTGGCAAAAGCCTCCCATCTCCTGTGTGGGATCACCAGCTGCTGCAGAGGACTTCAGCTCCCTGTTTTAATCACTACTTTTGTTATAAGAGAACAAGGTGAAACTGCATTTCTTTTTCTTTCCCCTACCCATGAAACTGCATTTCATAACACCAAACTCTGTCTTCTCAGAGATGACACAGCTTCAGAAATGCTGGCTTGGTGCTCAAAAGAGTATAATTATTTTGTTCCAAGGCAATAAGCTGGAAGTACACAATGCAATCAAAATTCTTTCAAAGTACCCTATTTAGATATTCAACTTTCTAATACTCTGAACACTGAAGTGTTATAGGCTCAATATTGTCTTGGATTCAAGGAAATTTTATAGGGAGCCAAATTATAGCTTTCTTTCTAGGACAACAAACACATGATTTATGGAAGAAAAGAGGACGTGGGCGATCTTTCATTTGAAGATGATTTTAAATGATAGCATCTTAGTTGGTAGACTTAGTGTACTCTTACTTGTGAAATACGTTCAACACATATTGAATAGCTACAATGTATACAGTTCCGTGACCGGTGCTTTTGTGTATGTGCAGCAATTATTCTCTCCATAGTCCTGTGGGATCACTAGAATTAGGGCTTTCATTTTATAAGGGAAAACCACTGAAGGTTAGAGGAGTCTGTCTAAGTATACAGAGGTAACAAGCCAGAGTGGAAATGTAGACTCCAAATCCAACACTTATTTTGTGACATATGGATAAGCATTTTTCAAAATCCCTCTATTTGAGGAGAATTTTGAAACCATCTCCTGTTGCATATCAGTGCACTGGATTTCTTATGTCTTGCTAGTTTCTCTTGCTGTATATTGTCTGACTATGCAGATATTACATAGAACTTGGGGAACAAATTCTTTTGTGGAAAAAAATATTCAATATTATTTGGAAGCATTTTCTACCTCTGACTTGGGGATGTTAAGCAAAATACTTCCTAAGTTCAAGAAATATCTGGTGGTTTAAATTCTACATCTAATGCGACCAATGTCATTTGCTTCATGTGCAACGATAAAACCTTTTAAAAACTGGCTTATTTACATATCCCATTCCTCAAATGAACACATTTTACATGATGCTGTCAGTTTTTTTTTTTTTTCAGATTCATTTTATAAAGCCCATTGTCATTAGTTTACAGCTGTACCAAACATTTTAGTTTTTGGGTAGGGGGCACAACTCAGTGGCACAGTGCCCGCCTGACAAGCATGAGGTTGTAAGTTCTATTCCTGATGCCTCAGAGAAAAAAATGAATGAAAGAAAGAAATTTTAGCTGTTAAAATAATTTGTATATAATATTTCTCTCATTTTCTGTCTGTAAAATTATTTTTGTCTGTGGTTGTTTAGCTCATGGTCCATAATTCCTGAATAAGTTTATAAACATAGATCAAAATGGGATAGTAAAAACTCTAACACTATTCTTACCAAATTTTAATTGAAATCTGGCATTTCCAGTTATATGCAATACCAAGCCATAGTTTTTACTGACCTAAATCAAATGTACTGATATGTCATATTTTGATTTTATGGATCTCAAAAATATCATTTATACTAGTCTTTAAATAGAGCAGCTACTAATCCTGTCTCTATGTCTTATTATTAAATGTGTTAGCACATTTCATAACACAGTCTTTTGCTTTTAAGATTCGGTAGCCATGTTTCCATATGTTTTGCTTCTATTGTGGTCTCATGTAGTTCATTTTAGGTACTTAGAAATGTCCTATGGAAACAGGGCCCAGTGCCAAAATATCCAATGACATAAGAAGTCCATACGTTCATTTTAGGTACTTAGAAATGTCCTATGGAAACAGGGCCCAGTGCCAAAATATCCAATGACATAATAAGTCCATACGTTCCTGAGGTAACTCAGCTACTTCGGAAAAGTCCCCAAATTTTATAAAATAGCACTGATGGATGGAGAGGGGACACAGACTTGGGAAGAAAACCAAGGACGTGGAGGGAAGATACCCAAGTTATGAGAACTGGAGACAAAAAATGAAAGGTTAGGGACAAGAAGGAAGGATGAGAACTGGGGTACTCAGCTTTTGATGGCTGTGGCAAAATGCCTAAGATCAACTTAAAGAGGGCATTCTCCTGGCTCTGCGCATCCTAAATTTCAGTCATTCTCAGGTAGTGCCATTACTGTAGGTCTGTGGAGAAGCAGTAGTAACATGGTAAAAATGTAGAAGAAAGCTGCTGGTTCCAGGGGACCAGGAGGCTGAGAGAGGGCACCATAGAGGAAGGGGACAGGACAAAATGCAGTGTCCAAGGACACACCTTGAACCTGTAGCCCACTACCTTCGATGAGTCCCACCTCGAGGTTTCTATTATTTCTTCAAACTTAGGTTAGAACCTTACTGGTGTATTTGGCCACTGACCAGTGATGACTAGAGCCCTAGTGATCTGGTTACTTTCTGAAAACTCTACTCCCACCTGATAAGACTTTTTTTTGGGCGAGGGGAAGGGCAATTTTAGATTAAACATAACAAGAGGGAAGAAACAGGAAAGAAGAGTGTTAGAAATGCTGCCTTCATTTTGCCTTTAGTAATCTTAGAAAGAGACAAAAAGAGAATTCCTTTAGTTTTAGGTTTTAAATTTGTTTTCTTTCTGAAGTATATCTTTCAAAATACTCAAAACTGGCATATCAGGATGCTGGGGTTTAGTTAGGTTACAATTTAGTGGTTTGTCAAGAAGCTCTCTGGGGGAGAAGTCAGATTAAATTAAGCTTCCTTAAAAAGGTTCCAAAGTTATATCACATCCTCTTTTCAAATGTTCTTGCTTTCAGTTTGCAGCATCAGTTTCCCATTTGCAGCAAGAAGGACTTGTATTATCCTCCATTTTCAGACTACTGCTAGACCTCTGCTTTTTCTACATTTCCAAACCAAGCTGCCTGAGTTGAACTCTTTCCACATCTTTACTAATGACCTATTGTGGCTCCTCGTCTTGCTTTACAATCTGCAGTGACTCCACACCAGTAGCTCTCAAGTTTTATCTAGTACGACAGACAATCCTGATAGTCAGCTTCTTTGGTTTGAGAGACACCCAGCAGGTTAGGCAAGCATGTCCCTGGGTGTGTCTAGGTGGATCATAAAGGACAGCCTTCGGGACTCCAGCACTTCCTCTCTAGCATTGTGTCCTGAGTTCCAGCCACCATGCACTAGAAGCAGTCCTGCACCGTGCCCTTCTGCCATGATGGCTCTGCTCCGGAGCTAACATCTCTAGGATCAAACCCCTGGAGGCCAGCAACAATAAAGCACTTAATTTTTAAGCTGCCAGGGTCAGGAATTGTGTCTTAATGATAGCAAAGCTAAAACATTTCAAAAGGGCCAGATAGTAAATGTTAAACTCTGTGGGCCTAAATACATCTCTGTTGTAACCACTGTTCCGTGTCCCATTGTGGAAGCAGCCCTAGAAAGCATATGAACGAGTGCGGCCATTCCTAATAAAATTTATCTTCCAGTGTGTGCAACAACCATTTCACCTGCGGACTATTACTTGCTCATCCCTGTTTCAGGTCCCAGCAATCTCGGCCATTCTCTGAACCCTGCCAACAGCGACTGTCCTAATCACACACTCAGGTCTGTGACAGCCGTAGGTAATTAGCCTTACTTTTTAAAATAAATTGCTTCAGAGTTTAATTCTGTAGTAAGGGCCCTCCTGTTGAAGAAAGAAGTGTAGGAGCTGTTGCCTGTCAGTGAGACTCCAGGTGTCGGACCTACCGAGGTTGACTGTGTTGGACCTACATGCATCCGTGTAAATATATTTCTAGCCCCCTACGTCTGTCAGTCCCTTGGCTTCAATCATATGCACTAGCCAATTTGAAAAGCCAAGCCCAAGCCTGTCAATAAACATTCAGAGCGTTTCAAAAACCCTGATTCTGTGTCCTTGCACTTCAGAGAACGTTTAATAGCTTGTTATTGACAGTGTGATTCGTGTCTTTTTGTTTCTTATATTTGGCCTTTACAACTCATTATCAGATACTGAATGGTTCACAAATACATATGAATGAATTTTGCTGCACAGTCTCTTATATTTGTGCTAAGTGCTAAAGATTATTTTCCATATGGAGAAAACTTGGGATGAAAAGGCTCAAGTTGAGAGCCATCAGTCATCTTCATGTCACTGGGTAAGTAATTTAGTATTTGAGGTCCCTACTTTCCCTTTCTACAATATTGAGATGAAACATGTATCCATCACCTTACAATAAACAGCAAAGCACAAGAGCTTTATGATAAGCAAAGTGATACTGCCTGTTGGTGATGATATAAGCTACTTTGGCTATCCTTTCATTCTGTATACATGTATATTGTTACATGCATTATGAATTCACATACTTTTCAGACAAGTGCTTCTTGTCAGGGAGAGTTCTGGTCCCTTTCATTTGGCATTCTGGAAACTCTTAGTCCAAGTAAGAGGAAACTCAGCTCCTTCATTGACAAGGTTCGGTTTCTGTAGCAGCAGAATAAGATGCCTTTTATTATTTTTTGCATTGAGACAGGGTCTTGCTGAGTTATCCAAGCTGGATTCCAACTTAGGATCCTGCTGCCTCAGCCTGCAAGAGTGCTAGGATTGTAGAAAGTGTACTGTGATGGAGAAGGAGCAGGGCTCTGGAGCCAAGCAATGAGCTGTTGGAATCTCAATCTCAGGCTTGTCTCCATCCTAATTGTGTGGTCGTAATTTTCTCTAAACTTTTTGCTCTGTACTTGTAAGATATTATAAAGAAAATACACCACCCTTTCCTTCAGGTGGCAAAATCAGGCTTTATATTAGAAAAGACAATCGAATTAGATTATGGCGGAGGGCACCGGCAAGAAGGGGCACCCCCAGGCAGTAAGGTCTCCCTCAGGATGGGCTGAGGGCTAG
Source organism: Myocastor coypus (assembly GCA_004027025.1). Taxonomy (NCBI): domain Eukaryota; kingdom Metazoa; phylum Chordata; class Mammalia; order Rodentia; family Myocastoridae; genus Myocastor; species Myocastor coypus. Next base: position 26,553 of record PVJA010010142.1, read on the forward strand.
GCCCTGCCTCAGGTGGGTCTCTTGCTTCCAGTGCTCCCTTGTACAGCTGTCTTCCCATGGGCTCTGGGGCAGCTGGGGGAGAGGTACAGGCTGGGAGAGGCCTCTGTGTCTCATTCCCTCTGGCAGGACATCAGAGGTCTCAGACACCAGCTACCCACTGCAGGTCTCGATCTGCTTCACAACCACAGCAGACTTGGTGCAGGTGAAGACAGGACCTTGAAGGCTCCCGAGCCCAGGCTTGTGAGGCCCCCATAGGGTGAACTCACCATTCCTGAATAGCCACCGGTGAGCTCTGTGTTCTGCATGCCAGCCTCCAGCCTGTTCTCCTCACCCTTCAGCAGCTTGTGGTCAGTGGCAATCTTGATATTCAGGACCAGATTGATGCTCATGAGTTCCTGGTACTCACAGAGCTGCCGGGCCATGTCTTGCTTGGCTTTCTGCAGGATAGATTCCAGCTGGGCCAGTTTGGCATTGGCATTCTTAATGGCCATCTCCCCATGCTGCTCGGCATCAGTGATAGCAGCCTTCAGGGATGCTGTCTGGCCTTTGAGGCCCTCAGTCAACCCCTGCAGGTGGCTGATCCTGTGGTTCATCTCATAGATCTCATACTTCGTGTGGCAGAGATCATCCCCATGCTTCCTGGCCAGGGTCTGCAACTCTTCATACTTGATCTGGTACATGCTCTCAGCCTCAGCCTGGCTGTGGTTGGCAAACTCCTCGTACTGGGCCTCATCCTGGTGATGATGCCATCCAGGTCCAGGGAGCAGCTGTTGTCCATGGACAGTACCACGGATGTGTCTGAGATATGAAACTGTAGCTCCTGTCTCTCCTTTTCATACAGTGGCCTGAGGAAGTTGATTCCATCAGTCAGCCCTTCCAGGCGTGACTCAAACTCCACCTTATTCATGTAAGCTTTATCCTCATCCTTCTTGATGAGGACAAATTCATTCTCTATCCCTGTACACTTGTTGATCTCATCTTCATATTTATCCTTGAAGTCCTCCAGCAGCCCCTGCATACTGTATGTTACCAAGCTCTGCCTCCAGCTTCAGTTTCTCCTAACCCAGTGCATCCAGCTTCCACCAGATTGTTGATGTAGCTTTCAAACATCTTGTCCATGTTACTCTGGGACATCTGCTGCTGCAGCTTCAGGAGGCTCCATTTGGTCTTCAGCATCTTATTCTGCTGCTACAGAAACCGAACCTTGTCAATGAAGGAGGTGAACTTGTTAGGGTTCTTGGTCTGCTCCTTCTCCTGAATATGCACAGCCCTGAATGTTGGGGTCCACCTCCAGGTTCAGGGGGCTCAGCAGGCTCTGGTTCATCTGGATGGCCATGATGCTCCCCACACTGCCAGCCCCTCCATAGCCACCCAGCCAGCCCCAGTACACCCTAGAGGCTGCACCTGCTGCCCTCTCGGGAGAAGCTGGAGAAGTTCATGTGGGAAGCAGGCCTGCTGCTACAGGAGAGGCTACTGAAGGCCTGGGGGCTGCAGGTGGACACTTTGTAGGACCTCTAGGTCACCCTGATGGGCATAGTGGAGGCTGGAGTGGAGATAGGTGACTGAATATGGAGACTCGAGAAGGAGCCTGGCAACCACTTCTGGACAGTAGGAAAACACCCCTTATTTGACTGGGAATGTAGATTGCAAGAAATTAAAGCAAGTTTTCCTCGAGATAATCTGCAGCTGGATTTAGATAGCCAAGAATTATGTCCAGCCTGATTTACTCATTCATGAGACATCCTTGGATTTTGGGTTTTGTTGGCTCATGATGAGTGGGCAGAGGTTAAAGTGAGAAGCTTTTAATGTTTTTTGAATCCTAATTATAGTTTGGGGCCCCAATCTTGCTCCCCTTCACAGTGTGCTCTGTGGTTTGCTGCCATTTCTGAGATTCATTGTAAACTGAAAGTCTGGGCATGAGTGCGAGGTTATGCAAAAATTTTCCATCTGCTAACTTAGACCTATATGCATAGATTTCCTTTCCTATGTCCTAGACACCATTTACAAGTAAATGTATTAAGATTAACTTCTATATTTACTCCCTGAAGTTTTTGAGCTGTATTATCCTATGTTGTGGTACTTTTGATTACTGAAGTTAATTATTAAATGAAAATTATTAATTAATTCTCTTAAAAGCTTCCCTTTTTGGCACTCTCTTTGCTATGGGACAGTTATAATTTTCAGGTACATGGGATATGATAGTAACTGTCACCCTCTACATCACTCAGATGGAATTTTTTCACTGGAGAAAATAACTCCACTTCTGGCAGTGTTTGGGTTTCTAGGGAATGGTTCCCAGCTCAGAGGCTCTAGGAAGCTAGAGCCCTGGGAAAATCATGTGCCTGTCCTGCCACGCACAGGTGCTGTAGCTGCCAGCCTCAAAACCATGCTGGCCCAGAAGAGCAGATCTGTGCGCTTGACTCAAAGTACAGTCTCAGCTGGCCCGTCTGTTTGTTGGGCTTTGAGGCACTGCTGTGCATGCTCCATATGAAGAGGCCTGAGAAATATTTTCTTTGCTGAAATTTTCACTTGAGGAAGGAGGACTCAAAATAGGTGGATCGATCAGAGTGTGGTAAGATGATCAAGACTTAGGAGAGTTCTGAGCAGCATTGTTCATTGCTTGCGGGACTCACTCTTCTCAAAAGTAGCAGAGAAAACGTTCGCTGTGCTTATTTGGAGATGGCAGAACTCTTACACGGCTTCACCTCCATTTGTAGGACTCAACACTCTGCATGCTCATGCCAACACCAAGTTCTTCATCCTTTCCTGCCCTCCTTGGCCTGAGTGCCCCATCATTGCTTCTCACCTCAGCACCCAGCACTGTTCCCCAGTGCAGTTACCCTGCTGCTCTTCTCCTCTGTACTGAATCACAGCATGCCCATGAATTGAGGTCAGAAGATGCATGGATCATCGACTGCCCTGTCACACTCACAGCCAAGGTCAACTTGAGCTCCTTTATTAATTTACCTCCCTGATTTCACCTCTTGTTATTTTGTAAGATCACCCTTGAATAAAGAAGATGAGTTCCTCCTTGTATTTCATTATAATTGTGTGTTTCTGTATGTGTAATATGATGGTTGTGATTGTAGTCATAACCATTGGGTCTTGGATTGCAAATGCCCAGATTTCACTAAACTATAAAGTGGAAAGCAAGGAGTACAATTTTCATTGTTTGTTCCTTTACATGAACCACAAATGCTCAGTGGGCATTAGTTTAAGATCTATTGGTCGAGTTTACCTTGTAAAATAGAGTTTACATTCTGTACTGAAATTGAAATTACTTAAGCTTTGAGGGGTTTTTCTCCATGGCTTGAAATGTTCTAAGACAGACCTGCCTAGTATTTTATTTTTAATGTTAACATTGTTTATTATAAATATCTATCTTTGGGGAGTCAACCACAATAAAGGAAACAAAAAGAAAATGAATAGAAAGATATATTTGCTTCAGCTGAACTGGCATGACCCCTTCGATGACTGAACCTGGAGCTAACGACAATGAGAGTTGCATTGTTTTTTGAATAACATGTTTACATACTGAACATTTACCGTGTCCTAGATAAGAGTGCCCAAAGCTGGAAATGCGAAGATAATTCAAAGAAATAGCGTTCACCATCTCTCTATAAGATTACATAATAAATGATTTGTTTTTAAGTAGAGAGTAAATTAGAAGTTGATAGCGTAATGATTGATTTCACTGGCAGACTAAAAATTCTACAAAGCTCAATGTGAGGGATAATCATAATTTCTCCAGGAAAAGTCTCAGAGAAAGCTATTTTGGCTTATAATAGTGAAAAGATTAAAAGTATTTTTTCAGTAGATAAAAAAGATTGCATCTTTTCATGAATAGCCAGCAATTGCCAACAGCAAAGCAAAGGCCAGATATTTCTCAACCAAGGGGGCAGAAGAGGCTGCTCAGTTGCATTGTAGTGAAGAGTTGTCCTACAGAGGTGGGTTTTCACCTGCTGACAGCTGATCTTGTGGCAAAAGGTCTTGCCCTTTCCTGTTCCCTCTTGCCCATTTCCTTTTTGGAACTTTGTAGAAACTGAAGTGCCTGGCCAGGGAGAGGGCTGTGTGCAGTCCTAGGACATCCCCTGCCTCTGTCACAGCTTTTATCCCCTTTCTGCTTCCCAGTCACATGGGAGCACACAGTGGATGTCTAATCCCTATCAAGGCCAGAGTAGCAAGAAATCATGTTTCAACCTTTGTTCTTTTTTCTTTCAAAGCAATCAGTAGTGCTGGCTGGCAGTAGACACTTCACATGATGTTTGAGGCATGCGCACAGACTGATGACTTTGGGGAAGCTGCTGCTTTTCTCTGATTAGGGAAGTGGAGATGCCAGTGGAGCTGGCAGTGGTCCTTCAGCACAGCCTAAGCAGAAGGCACAGGGAAGATAGTGGCCATGCGTTCGTCACACCTTGCTTCTCACAATAGGCAGAGCAGTGTGGAGACCTGTACCTACACTGTTGCTTCTGCCCACTTGGTTGTTGCAAGCAAAATGGTGCTTTCCATTTCATGCAGCCAGCATTCTTGGGTCTACCTGCCCAGTGGCACCCAAGTTGTTGCAGCATGAGCCCCACAACCACAGCCACTGGCTTGGAGAAGTCCAGTTTCTCAGTGTGCAGTGTAAGCTCTCAAGGTGGAGATGGGAGTCAACCATGCATTTCCCCATGGGCCGCAAGTCTGTGTTTGTTGTGGAATCCGTGTTGAGTGCATGCCAGTAAATAGTGTTGACACACTCCTGTTCCTGTCCTTTCCACAACACCATGAATCATTATCATATACCAACTCTTCCCAATGCAAGCACTATGTGAGAAAACAAATAGAAATTCTTTCTTGCCTTCTTCAGTATACTTGTGTTCAGTAACTCCTCTCCCCACTCTCTCCCCACACTCCCCATTTGCCTTTATGAAGAAGAAAGCAAGAGCCTGCTTTTCCCTCAGATTTTATTATTTTGACTGAGACACCTGTGTCCTGCTGCTCCTTTGTGTGGAGAACATAAAGCCCTCCTCCCCGTTGCTTGAAGATGCTCTAAGAACATGCCAGCAGGATGTAATTGGGAGAGGAATGAGCAGCAAGGAGATGCTGATTACAGGCAGACACAGTGTAAAAACAAGGCAGAGGCAAACTAATTTATACAAAAACAAGTCCTGGTTACCTCTATGATTGTTATTGGCAGTTGTCATTTATTGAGCAATATCAGGATTGATACTATACAGAACATAGATTAAGTCCTGTCTTAGCCAGGAAGTGATACTGGAAGAGCTGTGAATTCCTCACCACTGCTGGTGTCTGTCCTAGAGGACAGCTGGCAACTCTGGTCCAACCCAGAGCTTGAGAGCTTGAGTTTTTCTGAGGAGAAAAATAATATGGTAAAGTTGGAAGTGATTAGCCGGGCTTGGTGGCGGACACCTGTAATCCCAGCACTTGGGAGCCTGAGGCAGGAGGATCAGTGTGAGTTTGAGAACAGCCTGGGCTACAAAAGTGAGCTCAAGGTCAGCCTGAACTGCATAGTGAGACAATGTCTCAAAAAGACTAAATAAATAAATAAATAAATAAATAAATAAATAAAATAAAATAAAATAAAATAAAGTTGGAAGTGATGTCTGTGAGCTCTCAAAATGGATTAGTTATATGGAAGGGGAGATTTAACAATCCGTAGTAGCACTGCCTACCAAACATAGTTACTGGCCCGCTGAGGTTGAGGGACTGTTTGCCACATACAATTTCAGCCAAATTCTTCAAAGTGTATCTTACTTTGGAGTTGAAAAATATTTTCTCCTGAGTCATTGAAAACTACTCAATTTTCTTTTTAAGAAATGAGATAATGTTCAAAGCACTCAAATAATATTGTCAAATGTAAATATTTAACCCTGGGTAGGTCAAATAATTTGACCTGGGTAGGTCAAATAATTTCAGAAATTACTTGAAGGGAAATATTTTTGTTTGATTAGTTGGCTTTTCACTTCTGTAGTTCTCACACCTGAAAAAGTAGCTGGTAAATCATATAACTTAGGTTTTGAGCTTTTCGGGCAGAAAAATATTTAGGACAATAAAAGCGTTTTAGTTAGCTACACCAAGCTATGACAAAGCATGCCATAAAATGTTACCAATATATGCATGCGGCAGCAATATGACTTGTAAAAATCATGAAATCTTTCTTTTGTGCTTGTTACTAGCCCAACCCATGTTAAATCCACTTAACCCACATTTCTGTGGTTAGTATTGGGCATGAACTAATCCTTAAAAGTCCATTTTCAGACAAATAAAAGTTACTCTTCCAAGTGTTGGAACTGTTTTGGGTGGGTAGCTTTCCAAGGTCTGTGCACAGCTCCCGTCATCCCCTCCCGGGCAGCAGGAGCCAGGCTTCTTTGTGTTTTTATCTCAAGCTGGTCATAGGATGAAAATTTCACTTTTGCAATTGGAAAATTGTCTGAGAACTATTCCAAAGTTATTCCCTTTATTTTTCAATAATTATTTCTTGGATTATAATTTTCCAATGATATATACTATAAAAGCATAGGAATATATTGCTTTGAATGCAATTTGACAGAGACTAAAACACTTTCTAATGAACTATAACAAGGCTATTATAAGAAAACTTTTCACATAAAATGAAAATGTGTGAAAATTATTTCTGTTGCATTAGTTTCTACTGCTGAAGTATTTTGAGTATTTGCTAACTGTGTGAATAATTAGCTTGGTTTAAAAGTCAAATATGTTGATTCAGTTATACAAGAAAAATAAATTTATTATGCATGGTCTGTTTCTTCTTACATTCCTACATCCAATAAATATAGCCCAATTGACTAAAACGTTGCCATCAACCCCCCCAAAGTGATCCTGGACTCATAGCATCACAGGTTATGCTTGGCTATTCAGCCTACAGCTAATTGGTAGCTGTGATCAGCTTAGATGAAAGCCTAAATTTACAGCAGCAGATTCAAGGGGCAGGCAAGAAATAAACACCAGTTTAGTCAAGAAGTTTTGTGTTATACCCAAGTAGGACATGTGCAGGGATTTCTACCCTTCTGTTTTGACACAGGTGAAAATGATCTTATTAATTCCTTATCCACAGCCATTATGACTATAAGGACCACTTAGAAGTCCCAGTTTCTGCCAGTTCTGGCAGTGGGCTCTTGGGTGAGACCTCGGGTGAGCCACCTCACATGCCCTCAGTGGAGCCACCGACAGAGCACGTCCACAGTACGTGAGGTGGACTCGGCCATTGCCAACCCTTAACACAGCCCACAGCACCTAGAAAAACAAACCTGAGCACAGGCGTACTTGTGCCCACACCCAGAGTGTACACCCCTGGGACACCAATGGACATGAGTGTGGAGCTGGAGAGTTCTTGTGCAGGTCAGCCTGTAGTTCTTCACTGAGCACCTGTGGAAGGCAAGGGAGCCTTCCTTTCCCTCTTCCTTTCATTGGAGGTAATTTTATGGCTGCATACATGATCTAGGAAAATGTAAAGCGAACATAGTAGAAGGATGGAACTTGAAAAATGGAAACTGTGACTGTGCCGTTACAAGGCATAGCACTGTTTAATTGAGAGGCTGATGTGAGATCGAAAAGTGACTCCCACTTGCACTGGATGTAGAACTGCAATTGGGCAGATCTGAGCCTGGGTCCCGGCTCTGCACTGCCAGCTCTCTGACTGTGGCGAACTTCTTTAACATCTTTGTGAGGTGTAGTCTTCATTATGTGCAAGAAAATGTATGTATTAACACTAACAATGCAGATTTATTACTAGTATTCAATGAAATAAGGTCCCAGCCCTTAGACTAGACTACTTGGCAAGCACATGTAATTATTTTTCCATTAATATTAACAGTAGTGATAAGGCTAAGAAAATAAATCCCTATCAAAATTTAAGTAAATCTACTTTCCCTAAATCTGATAAGGCAGTCCAAATGGATGCAGAGTGAGGATTATCTATTCTATCTCTTATGGAAACATCATATTTCAAAGCTTGCACCATTACGGGTAGACCTGTGGGAGGGTTATCCACTCTAGAGTCTAGCTTAGTCCAAAAGTCCTATTTGTGGACATTTAATCTTTTAAGTTGTTAGTGATCTCTGTGGATAGCAGAATTTTTTAGAATTTATTTCCTTAGTGGACATGCTTTGTTTATGCTGTCATTCTGGAGCGGTTTCAGTGAACTATGAGATCTTAGAATTCACAAAATAATAAAATGTACCAGAGCTGGTGCTCCAGTGAGCAACTTTCAATAAAAATCAAGGAAAACCGGCTGCTAACTAAGCTTGAAATCCTGTCAGGGAATGGGAGATGTGAGCTCTGGGCTTTATTTCCTTTGTGATTCAGCCAGAAATGTTATTTGTGGTTCTCACAAGAGCGAGCGCACCCTGTGAGCATGACCTTCAGTGTCTGTACATTCGGCACGTCCTCCTCACTGCCTGCTCTCCACTCCAGCGCTCCCTCTTTTCCCCTCCTTTTTCCCTTAATGGTTGTTCTGTGCTGCTCTTTCCTGATCCCAGCCCCCTCAGGCTCTCTCTTCTGTCATCACTCCTACAAACATGGGATGCCCTCTTGCTCAGCTGACACCTGAAACAGGGCTTGAGATTTATTATTCCATTAATTATTCTATTATAGCTTGAATTTCAACCTGCAATAGCAGTTTATTACACGGAAAATATACAAGGGAAGATATTGGCTAACATTGCTATCCCAGAATGCAGCAATGTCATTTATTCTTGGCATATTAGTATCTCACGATTGGTGAGAGTAAAGGACATAACCACGGCTTCTGCCAGTCCCTTCTCCGGGAGTTGGTGGTTGACAGGAGGCCAGAGAAGAATAAACTCACTACTTGGACCAGTTGCAAAGTAACAGCCTAAAAATCATGCAGTATGTTCATAAGTGCATTTCTTAAGAAGACAAGTGTCTAGAATGTCATGATATATCCAGGTTTTATTTTTCTTGGACTTGAAGAATGACGGTCTTTTCTTGAATTGTGGTTGCTCAAATTATTAGCACAAAGCACAACATTTCAAGTTTCCTTCCCTCTGATCCTGGAAACAGGCAGAGGTGTTAGGCGTTGAACCGGAGACTCTTCATACTGAGGTTTGTACATTAATGCTTAAGCACATATTCTCCTTGTTAGCTATGCAAAAGACAGGCCTGTTGTTGCTAAGTAGACCGTATGTTTATCAGGCAGAAAATGTGCATCCCGGGTTCTCTCCCATTGCTGTCAGCGGGTGCAGAGCTGAAGACTACAATTTTAGAAAAGAAGACATTCAGAAAGCTGAGTGGCTCTGGCAGCTTCTCTGGGCTTGGAGCCCACGAAGTGGAGAGGAGGAGGAGGAGGCCTGGTCTTCCCACCCAGCAGGGCTGTTGTCCTTCCACTCACAGCCCACCTGTGGAAATAAGGGTCATCTGGATGAGCAAATGACTTCAAAGTATATGTGTTGCCATGACTGATTTTATAATGCTGCCCTCTGTTTCCCATTCAATGTACCCTTTCAGTTAAAATAAAATCTGTGGTAGAGAGGCTGTGAGAAGCTGCTGATTGCAGGGTACAGTAATGATCACACCCTGGTTGGAATCTGGTGGTTTGTTAGAGCACAGAACACCCTCAGCTTTGCTTTGAGCTATTAATTAACCAACCAGTCATTAACTGCTGCTAACAATTGATTTACAAGGAATTATTGCTTTAATAGCAGGAGGTATTTAAGAGGAAAATAAATTAAAACAAAGAACTGCTGGATCTTGAGGAAAAATACGAGTTTTTGAAGTATAGAGGGTGGCTTACAAGGACTCTGTAATTATCAAGTGATAAACAATCATTGATGAGCCCGTCGCTTTATTTCTCTTTATTTTCTCCCAGGAATAGTGGCAGCATGTCTTCCAATCAAGGGACCTGCTGTCTTCACTAATTGAATGATCCAAAATAAGGAACGTCATCAGAAGCGTAACTGAAGTGGTAAATTGTTGTTTTAGTAGATTACAAAAACATCTACATGGATTTTAAGTATGCTACAGAAATTTAGCCTACAAATAAAAATTTTCAATCAACTGAACATCTCCCTAAATCTCCTGTCTATGAGCTGAAGTACACAGCGCAGGCTTGTTGAATGTGTCACTCAAGGCCAGGCTCTGACCTCCTCTGCCTTCTCGAGTCAGTTTGTATGAGAGCAAGAGTCTTGCTAAAAATCCTCCTTGTCTTGCTGCCTTGAATTGGGAAGCACTGTTGGTGTCCCTATTAAGCAGCAGTGGGAAAACCAATACTAGAAAGAAAATTAGCTTTTGAGTGGATTATTTTGAGTTTTACTAAAGCCACTTTAGGAATTACCATGTGACTAATCCAACCATGCTTTCTATAAAACAAGGCAAAATTTACCTGCATGAAATTTCAAGCTTATTAAAAATCTGCTATTATAAGGAACCAAGGAACACTTCCTTCATGCCTAACTTGCTGTTGGACCAGGATAGTCAAAACTATCGTTTTAACCTAAGTGTTCCATGCCAGATCTTTCAGAACTTTGAAACATATGCTTTATTTTATTTTAAGGATAATGAAAAACAGCAAAAACCACACAATTTCAAAGCAAGATGATAGGAAGTCAGCAATTGTTGTTACATTCCATATTGTTATCCTCAAAGCACCTGCTCAGATTGCCAGATAGAGGTGTACAAGATTGATCAATCAATATAAATACTATTCCTTTCCACAAACTACTGAAAATTAGTAGTACAATTATCTTAGCTATCAAGTATATTTATATTTCTCCCTGCTCTTCTCCCCTCTATCCTTTTGAGCAGTTTCATTCACTTTCACAATATCTATTGTACCTTTTGGGTCTTATTTATTTGTTCAGTTTCTTATACTAGGGAGATAATATGATATTAACACAGGAGAGTCTGACTTGCTTCACTTATGAGTATGGCCTCTAGTTGAATCCATTTGCACATAAAAACCTTAATTTTATCCTTTTTGTAGCTGAGTAATACTCTATTATATAAGCATACTGCAGTTTTTCATCCATTCCTTAGTTGATAGGCATGTAGATTTGGCTATTGCAAATTGTGCTGCTATAAACAAATCCAAATTTGGCTACTATAAATTGTGCTGCTATAAACATGGATACCCATATATCACTGTGCTATGATGTTTTCAGCTGTTCTGGAAAAAAATATAAAAAATGAGAATATCTGGATAGAACTGGACCTCCAAACCTAGCTTTTAAAGGAATCTTCACACTGATTTCCAAAGTGGCTGTACCAATCTACACACTCCCACCAACAGTGAAGAAAGGTTCCTTTTTCCCCATAACCTCACCAGTATTGGTTTTTGGATGATTTCTTGATGACAGCCACGGTTTCTGAGGTGAGATTCTCATTGTTGTTTTAATTTGCATTTATTGAATGACTGATGGTTCCGAACATTTTTTTTTGCATGTATTTATTTGTTATTTGTAATTTTTCATCTGAGTCTGCATAACAGTTTTGGGAGTATGGCCAACAAGATAGCTTAGTGGACTACAAGGATCAGAGTTCAACCCTCATCACCATATGCTGTGCTGGTCACAGAGCAGGCTACAGAGGCTGGGATTGCTGGTGCGTCCCTATAATCTCAGTAGTGGGGAGGCTGAAAATAGGAGGTCCACTACAAGTCTGATCTGAATAATGAGACCCTGTGCCAAATACATTAAACAAACAAACAAACAAACAAATTTGTCAGTATAGCTATTTTCACGATATTGATTCTTCCTATCCAGCAGCAAATAATATCTTTGAATTTTCTGAAATCCTCTTTAATCTCTTTATTAGAGTACTGTAATTTTCAATTACTTCCTTTGTTAGACTGATTCCCAAGTATTTTATTTTTTGGATGCTACTGTGAAAGGTATGGTTTCCCTAATCTCACTATCAATGAGTTTGTTGTTTGTGAACAGAATGTGGTAGCTTTTTCAATGTTGACTTTATGTCTACCTGAATTTGTTTATTAAATTAGAAAGTCTTTGATGAAGACTTTGGGGTCCTCTATGTAGAATAGCATGTCATCTGTGAATAATGATAATTTAACTTCTTCCTTTCCTATTCTGACTCCTGTTTTTTCTTTCTCATATCTAATTGCCCTGGCTTTTGTTTCCAGAATTATAATGAACAGAAATGGTGATAGTGGGATTTTTTTGCCTGTTCAAGTTCTGTTCACGATCTCAAACTCTACCTTCACTTTTGTTCATATGGTGTTGCTAGTTGTGATTATGATTTTATTTGCTTGTGTATCTCCTTGAAGCTCTTTCATGTGATCTATTTCTTTCCTATGTTGCTCAATCAGGGAATCCATCATTTTTCTGTTCTCTAATTTTTTATCAATGTCTTCTTTAGTAGCATATAAGTCTTTCCTTATAGTTATTCTTTCTCTACTTTGATATTATTTCTTCTCTGATCTCCTCTCTACCTTTCTGCAATTGTTCCCATACTTTAGGTGTTAGTAACATAGAGATGTCTTTTCTTTTTTTTTTTTTTTTTTTTTTGTGGGACCAGGGTTCGAACTCACGACCTTGCACTTGCCCAGCAGGCACTTGTGCCTCGGAGCTATCTCCCCAGCCCCGAGATGTCTTTTCTTACCTCAGAGGTTATTTCTCATCTGATTTGCTCTATCCTTTATATAGTTGTTTTTCCATTTCAGATTCTATTAATTCATGCATTTCTTGTTTCACTTCAGATGTTATCTCTGATCTGAGTACCTCTATACACTTCTGCACTTGTCTGTCTACCTCAGATGCTACCAACTGAGAAATCTGGGCTGAATGATTCCTGTTTTCTTCCATGGTAGTGTCTCCAGTAATTGTTTTGGGTGGTCTCAGGACCTGAGATTGCATCTTGCCTCTTCTCTTTGTCATTTTGTATAGCAGTGACCTCTGTACTTTGGTGAAGTTAAGCCATTAATGTCTATCAAAATTTGGTGCTGGATTCACCAATCTTGATCCCATGCATATGTACCTGGCTTGGTCTGGCTACTTGCTCCGCTTCTTCTTGCTGCAGATTTTGGAAGAGAGCCGGCTGTGATCCTCTGGCAAGATGCTCAGCTCCTGGATTAGTTGGTAGGGTATGGCCCCCAGCCTCTCTGCAGGGAGTTTTGCTGCAGGGTTCCACTGCAGATGCCAGAACTGGGTTCTGGGCAAGGAAAAAGCTCCAGTGGGAGGATTCAGGCCCAGTATCCCTGTCTATGCTCCCACCAGTCACAGGCTCTGAGCAGGAGTGGAGTTCCAGTAGCTGTGTGAGTGTGCACACAGGCCAAGAGGTCCTACCTGAGTTCCAGCCTGGTTGGTCGGAGTAGTTGGCAGGTTCGGAGTTCTGATGGTAGGGAGTGGGGGGTGCACAGGCAGAAAGCTGTTATCTCACAGGCCCAGTCAGTCACTATGAATGGGCTGGGGCAGAGTTCTGGCAGGGTGGGAGCACACAGGGGGATAGGTCCTACCTGAGCACAGGCCCAGTCGCTCAGGGTGGGTGGGCATGTACTTGCATTTTTGTTTGATTGCTGATATTGTTTAATTTCTCCTTTGATTTCATCTATGACACATTGGTTGCTCAAGAGGGTGTTGGTTAAGTTCATGTATTTATGGAGTTTTTGCAGTTTCTTCTGTTGATAATTTTCAATTTTACTGTACTATAATATACAAGAGATAATTTGAATTCTTTTGTATTTACTTAAGCATGTCTCATACAGTCTGTTTTAGTGAATGTCTCTTGTGCCTCTGAGAAGAACGTGTATTCTGATGTTGGGTGGAACACTGTATAAAGGTCTGCTGAATCCATTATGTTGACAAGTTTATTTCAGTTCTGTTATTTCTTTACTAGCTTTTGTCTAGTTATTTTATCCATTTGTGACACTGGGATATTAAAGTCCCCCATAAAATTGTATCATTACTTCTTTGATCTTTCTCATCTATTAATACTTTCTTATATAGTTGGTTGTTCTTGCATTTGGTGCATATTTATTTATAATTCTTATCTTTTCCTCTTCAAATTTTCCTCTGAAAAGCATGTAGTGACATTCTTTCTTTTGATAATTCTTCATTAGAGTTCCCATTGTCAGCAACTAGGATAGTTATCCCTGCCTTTCCCTCTTTCCTTTCCCACATGGAGTACTGTTTTCCATCCTTTGACTTTCAGTTTGTAAATTTCCAGAGATTTGAGCACCACTGCTATCTTTCAAAGGTGCTCAACTCTGTCCCTAAGGTGACTGTGTAACTGGGATGGATTTGCAGTATTAGACTCCTCTCATCCCAGGAAAACACAAGCCCGTCATGCATTCATCAGGCTCACTGAGAAGACAGTGACAAGATGGAGCCTCAGTCAAGAAGGTGTGGGTTAGGGACATATATGCGAGGTCACAGGGAATTAAGACACTGATTGAAAATTCCCAGTTATTAGCTGGTTCCTTTCTATTATTGTTCTTGTGATTGCAGTTATTTTTTCCCCTTCCTAGTATACTTTTCAGTATTCTGTGTGGGAGTGCTTGGTCTGATAGTCATGAATTTCTTCCATTGTTCTTTGTCATGAAAGTATCTTATTTCACCATTAATTTTGAAAAATAGTTTTGCAGGGTACATCAATCTGGTTTAGAAGGTTTGTTTTTTGTTTTTTGTTTTTTTTTGTTTTGTTTTGTTTTTCTTGTTTCAGAACCTTTATTTGTTTATTCACTCATTTTTATGGCCGGCTCAGCCCGCCCCAAGGGCAGGGCTGGCGCAGTATGTGGTGCCAGGGATCGAACTGCGGTCCCTGAAGCTGCCCAAGCTTTCCCAAGCAAGCGCTTTAGACCACTGAGCCATCCTGCCGGGCCCCTGGAAGTTGTTTTCTTTCAAGACTTTAAATACCTCTCTCTGAGCTCTTCTGGACTTGTAAGGTTGTGTTGAGAAGTCTGTATGATTCTAATGGTCTTTGCTTTAGAGGTAATCTCTCTATCTCTGTCTCTGTCTCTGTCTTATCTGTCTGTCTCTCTCTGTCTCTACCTCTCCCTCTCTCTCTGCTTCCTGTCATCACATCATGAGTCAGCCTCTTTTATGATACCCTTTGCCATGCTACCCTGCTTTGGAGCCAGAAACTATGGACTAAACCTCCAAAACCTGTGACCTGAAATAAACCTGTCTTTCTTTAATTTAATTTGTCTTCCCTCCCCCCACCCATGATGAGGAAAGTTACCCAGGGTAAGGATAAAGGATTCAGACTTAAAAATGATATTTTCCCACCAGTCTTGCTCTTCTTGTAGCTACTTTTTTTTTTTTTTTGATAGTGACTGGGCCATTTTAATGCACCCATCTGTACTTGGAACTTAAAGTGTAATATACATTATGAGATTATCCTTAAGGCCTTCTCATATGGATCGCATATATCTCTGGGTCAAATCAAATATCTGAATACTTGATAATAACTCTATTAGTGCTAGCTAAAGTGTCACCTACATGAGCGGCATCCTAATGCACAAAGTCACATCGCACAATTGAAAGCGGTAGGCAGAAAGCAGGATTTGCAAGGGTGCTGCACATGTAAAGTAACTACTTGCTTTCTGAACAATAGGAAGAGTATGTCACTGAGAATTTTTACTATAGGTTTCCTCATGTATGACCAGCTCCCCTAGGTTGCAATTTATCTTAGCCAGATTCTAATGTAATTACTATGGAATCATGATCTTGGACTTACTATTATCTTGTACCACTTGTGGTTTCCAATGGAAGTTGTGGTTTCTGGTCTCTTCTGCAGCCCAGGGAGCCCTTGGAGGGCTCCACTGTGAGTCCAGCCCTGAGTGTAGCTGCACTTGTCTGGGTTGGTCTGGGGCCACATACACTGCAGACCTTAATATAAGGGAAGAGGCTGGAAACATGTCTTACCTGAGAGATAGAGGGAAAATGAAAAGAACACTTGCCTTTTGCAAGAAGAATTGATAGATGATAAAATAGAAAGAAAAACTAGCATCAATTTTTTAAAAATATGACATAGGATTTCAAAAATAATGTAACAATAGAAATGCTTAGAGCAGATTGCAATTCTCTGTTATATTTTGGATACTCCTGTGTGATTTTTAATTTTTTAAAGGTACAAAAATAGTAAACAAACAAACAAAAAAAAGACATTAGAGATATGAGGAGATAGCTCGTTGGTCTAAGCACTGGCTTGGTAAGTGCAGGGACCCAGGATCAATTCCTAGTACCACATGCCATGTTGACCCCAGAACCATGGGCATACCATGTCAGCCACCAAATAGGGCATGGTAGTACATACCTATAATCCCAGTGATGAGGAGGCTAAGACAGGAGGACCACTATGAGCCTGAGGTGCATAGCAAGACCTTGTACCAAATACATAAATGAATAAAAGATTTTTAAAAATGAGAAAAAAATCATTAGAAACAATCATTTAGAATTTCACTAAACAAAATGATAAGAATTTACTAATGGTTGTTATACTGCATATTGTTGCCTTCAAATTAGTTGTGCAGATAAGCAGACATAAGCATGCAAAATTTGTGAAAAACACAAGAAAATTAAAATGAAAGGGAAAAAATATTAACTTTTCCATTCAATAGGCCAGCAGAAACCATCAGTATAGTTATCCAAACTATTCTATGTATATACATATATATTTATTTTTTCCTCTCTTCTTTTCTCCTGTCCCCTTATCTCAGTTATTCCTTCCCTTTGACAGTGCCCATTGTACCTTTCAGATCCTATTTACGTTTTCAGACTTTTACACTAGGGAGACAACATGATGTTTATACATGCCAGTCAGAATTATTCTCCTTGTGAGTATGGTCTCTTGTTGTATCCATTTACCTATAAAACTTTTGAATTTAACTTTTTTTATAGATGAGTAATCTACCACTTTTTAAAGGCTCAGTTGTAACTAGACTCTATTGCTTGAGACCTGCTACACTTGTCTCTTAGGCTTTTTGTGAAAATTGCATTAGTAATGTTTCTAAAGTGCTGCAAACTTCTGCACCTAGTGCCAAATACTTGTATGCTAATGAATTAAATTGAACTAAAACTGTAGTATTCTAGCTGTCACCAGACTGAGTCTGAGACTGGCTAGATTCAATGGAGACTCTGTTCCTACTGACCTGCATTGCTTTCCTTTTTCACCCCACTAGAGGGGCACACCTGTGATTATGTACACAGTCACCATGTTCACACAGTTGAGTCCATCCTCTCAATTCACATCACTTATCTTGCAAATTACTAAGGATAGAAATGTATCCTGGCATATTAATCCTCATACTTGTATGTGTATGCAAATCACCTGGATTGTTGCTGAAACCCAGTCTGACTCAGTCAACTTAGACCAGGCTTTAGAGTTTGCATTTCCACATGTGTCGAGCTGAGCCCTCACCCCAAGTGCCAAGGTTACATTCTGAGGAGCAATGCTCTGGTGTATTTGCCATGTACCTATATGTATGTGTGTGTATGTGTGTACACATATATGTGCATGTGCATGAGTGTAAGTGTATATACATGTATGTATCTGTCATCTATCTTCTATCTACTATGTATTCATTTAATTATCACTGTGCATCTGTCTACCATCTGTCTGTCATCAATCTACTTGGGCCTATGGCCTGTGGCAGACCTTAGTAAGACAAATATGAGCTTCTAGGACAGCAGAAAGAAGGGGCTCAAAGACTAGTGAGGCTTCAAGGAGGCATGCAAAACAAGAGCTCTGTCCCTAGGGCATGCCTACCCTAGGGCTCTGCCCA
Source organism: Myocastor coypus (assembly GCA_004027025.1). Taxonomy (NCBI): domain Eukaryota; kingdom Metazoa; phylum Chordata; class Mammalia; order Rodentia; family Myocastoridae; genus Myocastor; species Myocastor coypus. The sequence continues at coordinate 44,269 of PVJA010010142.1, forward strand.
CACTGAGTTATGAACTCTACTGCAGGTGGAATGTTCTGAGATCTTCCCTGTGGGAACTTTCTGCCCATTCTCTCCACCCTCAGCACTCCAGGGTGCCGTGAGAACAAATCCACAATACTATGAGGTTAATGGACCCATAGAATCATTAGTTTTTAAACTTTCAAATTACATGCAATAATTGGCTTTCTGGGTGTTTGTCAAGAGAATAGCAGCTAACAGCTTTATTGCAGTGAACATTCTCTCTTTTCTTCTCTGGAAAAATGAAAATCTTACCTTCACAATAATAGCTTACTTCACATAGTAACACCTTGAACATTGCAAAAGCTTGACTCTTTAGAAAAGTAGAGATTTAAAGATAAAACACCTGTGGAGAGTGCACACTTCAGAGGCTCACATTCCTCTGTAACCAGGCCAAGGCCACTGAACTTGACGATGTATTTCTGACCTAGGGGCTGCCTGGCTCTGTCTCTAGCACCTAAATCCAGGGACACCAGTGGAACTGCCAGGCTGCTTTCTCAGAGGTCCTCACTGACAGTCAGACCCTGCAGCATGTGCCATCTGCTGTCCCAGTGCAGCCAATACCTGGGTAGAGGGCCATCTGTGACACCAGCAGGGCGCTGGCATGGGTCACAAGGCCCCAGCTTGCTTTCCCTTGCATGTATGCTGGGGGAAAATGATTCATGCCTCACCATATTTGACCACTTATTTTGATTATTGTGATGGCTGCAAGATCATCTAAAACGCTAGTCTTCCCTTCATGGAATGCCTCTGCCAAAACTACCATCTGTGGGCTCATGGAAAGCCTTGTCCACAGCCAGGTGTCCATACAGCATTGCTTCTGACCAGGGCATGCGTTTTATCACCAAAGAAATGGGACAGGGGCTTGTGCTCATGAAATTCACTGGTCTTGCCAAGTTCTCCACTCTTTCATAAGCAGCTGGATTGATAGTAAGGTGGAACAGTCTTTTGGAGATACAGTTATAGCACCTGGTGACAATGGCTTGCAGGACTGGAGCACAATTCTTCAAGAAGACATACATGCTTTGAATTAGTGTTCACTATATGATATTAGCTTTGCCATCACGTTGTGTTATGGTTTTTCTGTCCACCCAAAGCTTCATGCAGTGATTGAGATGCAGTTCTACAGTTTGTGATTAATACATGAACTAAGCCAGGAATTATGGGTCTGAATACTGCTGGGATTATAAGTCTGAGTACTACTGAGACTATGGGTGTGAGTGCTATATCCAGTCTGGGGTCAATAGCCTAAATGTAACATAGGAGAAATGGATTTGCTCTCTTTAGCCATTGTTCCCACAATTCCTCCTTTTGCTCTCTGCACTTTGCTGCACTTTGCTGAAAGGTTGCACTCTACCATATGCTGCTCTGCTTGGAGCCAGCTGAGTACAAACTGAAACCTCCATTAACTGTAAGCTAAATATACCTTTGCTGAACTTTGGACTTACTATGGTCCCAGTGCTTTGTATTCCCTAGTTGTTTGCAACTTTGGGAATGATAATGTTGATCTTCTGCCTTTGAATGTTGGAAGTGTTTTTTTTTTTTTTTTTTTTTTTTTTTTTTTTTTTTTTTTTTTTTTTTTTTTTTTTTTTTTTTTTTTTTTTTTTTTTTTTTGTATAGGGACTCACAGTTAAGAGGTTGCCTTAGATCTTGGAGAAGACCTAGGACTTGGACTTTTCAGCAGTTCTGAAACTGTTGGGACTTTGGCAATTCTTAGAGATGGACTAAAATGTCTTTGGCACAAAGGGATGTGCATGTGTCTTTGTGGGTCTGGTGGAGGAATTTTATGACTTTTATATACTTGTCCCCCCAAAGCCTCATGCAATAATTGAGGCACAATTCTACATTTGATTAATTCATGATCTAAGGCTGGGAATATGAGCCTGAGTACTGCTGGGACTATAGGTGTGAGTGTTACACCCAGCCTGGGATGGGCTGGCAGAATGTAACACAAGAGAGAAAAACTTTCTCTCTGTAGTCACTGTCACCACTACTCCTCCTTTTTCTTTCTGCACTTTGCTGCCACATGAAAGGCTGCCCTCTATGATGTGCAGCTCTGTCTTGGAACCTGCTGAATATGGAGTGAAACCTCCATTAACTAAAATCTAAATAAACCTTTCTTTCCTTCATTTGGAGTGTCAGGTATTTTTCCCAGCAATGAGAGAAGAGTAACTGAGATACCAGGGTTGACAGTTCCAGTCATCAAGGGGTGGAAGTGGGAATGATACCACTCACCATTGCCCTTGGTGGCCCAGTAGCAAAGTTTCATTTCCTGTTACCATAACTTCCTTCTGTGCTGGCCTAGGAGTTTAGCTCCAGTTGGGGAAGGCTTATTCCAGGAAACTGCATAATGATATCACTGAACACAAAGTTAAGAACCCCCCCCCCATAATTTTGGGCTCAATACTTAACAAGGGCATTATGAAGTTGGACTGATACAGACCATCAAAGGGAAATTGGACTATTGCTCCATGTAGAGGGTAGGAAGAATATGTTTGGAGTGCAGGTGTTCCCTTAGGACACCTCTTGATATCACCATACCAGTTATTGAAATGACTGTGAAACTACAACAACTCAATCCAGGCAGGATAATGAAAAATGGTCCATAATCTTCAAGATTTAACGTATGGTTTACTTTACCAGGGAAAGAACCAAGACATGTTGAGTTGCTTACTGAAGGCCAAGAGAATACAGAATGTGGACTAGAATATGGCCATTATAAATATTGGCTATTATCTCATGACCAGTTACAGAAATGAGGATTATAATCATAGTTTTTCTTTTCTAATATGTTTGCACATATATACAGATATGTTGTTTTTTTCTTTGTAAGATAATGGTAATAGATTTAGTACTGGTCCTTAAATACCACTAAATCCATAATGTTTAAGTTATGTTAGAAAAGTAAGCATCACCCAAAGAAAAACTTTGCCTTTTATTCTGGGGACAGAATTAGTGCTCTTCTCTTTGTACTTGAGATAGTTGTGTTATGTTAGCCATGATTATGAGCTTGCTATTGTATTTGGCAATTGAGTGTGATTTAAAGAACTGTGCTTGTTGTCAAGTTGACAAGAGGTGCATTGTGGTTATTAATTGTGATATGTAAAACTGACTTGCATAAGGAAATATCTAGCAGCATAGTCAAGTTCTGGATATATCTGTGGTCAGCCACCAACAGAGGGAGGAAGAGCCACTCCAGATGAGGGTGTCACCAATCAAAAAGGCTTACAGCCTGGGAAGAATTAAAGGAAAGATAAAGGAAGTCTTCCCTTTGCTTCCCAATGAAAGCTCTGGCATTTGCTATTGACTTTGGATGTTTGTCTCCAATTCCTTCTGGTTTCCAGCACAGATCATTCTGTAATCTGATAAGGCCTCTCACTGAACTCTGAAGTGAGCTCCGTCGCCATTTGTATTCTTCCACCTCCAATTCCTCAGGTGTCCATTGTAAGCAACATAGTAAATTACTTATGTAATCCATTACATCATATAATTTATTCATCTAGGTATCCCTAAGAAATATAGACATGTGCCACCATACGTCACTTGGATAACTTTTTATAAAGTGTTTTTTCAACATGAAGACTGTTTTTAACAGAAGTAATTTATGGAATATATAACTCTTTTATTATCATAACTATTTAAAAATTGAGTCACAGTTGAAATGAGTGAATCACTTCAAGTTTGAGAACAGCCTGGGGGTTACAAAAGTGAGCAGAAGGCCAGCCTGAACTGCACAAAGGGGCTTTGTCTCAAAAATAAATAAATAAATAAATAAATAAATAAATAAATAAATAAATATTTCACTTTATAGCCAATCGTCCCTCCAACAAAGGCCTTTTATCTAGAACACATAAAGAATTTTTAAAAATCAGGCTGTTCAAATTCAAAGATCCAATCCAAAATGGGCATCTGAGATGAATTTATTCTTCTAAAAGGAAGAAATACAACTAATTATGTAAAAAGATTTTCAATATTTTGAGAAATACAAATTAAAATAACACTGAGATTCCATCTCACCCCAGAAAGAATGGCTACCATCAAGAAGTCACCTAGTAACAAATGCTGAGATTGTTGGGAAAAGCAACCCTTCTGCAGTGTTTGTGAGAGTGCCTACTGGTACAACCACTGTGGAAATCAGAGTAAAGATTCTTTTAAAAGCTAGCATTGAAGGGGCTGGGAAGATAGCTCCATGGCACAAGTACCTGCCTGTCAAGTGCAAGGTCATGAGTTTGAATCCAAGTCCCGCAAAAAAAAAAAAAAAAAAAAAAAAAGTTTCAAAAGCTAGCATTGGAGTTTCCATTCAAGCCAGCTATTCCCCTCTAGACATTTTCCAGAAGAACTGAAAACCTCTGAAAACCTCATAATGTAGTCATATATGTGTATCCATGTTTATAGCAGCACAATTTGTCATATCTAAATGAAACAACCCAGGCGCTCATCAATTGAAGAATGGATAAAGAAGACATAGTATTTTTACAAAATGGAGTATTATTCAGCTATAAAACAAATTTGAATCTTTTGTTGGTAAATGGCTGCAACTGGAGAACATACACTTAAGTGAAATAAATCAGATCTGCATGTGCAAATATGTTATCTCCTTACTGTGAGAACCTGAAAGAGAAAAATGGAATTGAAGTGTACAATAGATATTGAGAAAAGGGAATGAATTTATTGAAAAGGAAAGAATTACTGAGTTGAGGAGATGGACAGGAGAGAGAGTAGGGGAAAGAGATTTATGTACATATGTCTGGGGTGGTTTGGACAACTGTACTGTGCATTTCTGCTGGTCTTTGGAAAGGATAAGTTAATGCTTTAGTTTGTTTTGTGTTCTGTTTTCCTTTGTTTTTACTTTTTCTCTTCTTAATACCTTTTACATTTCTTTCTTCTAATTTTACATGTATATATTTGGTAGTATGAATAACTGGTTGGAAGACAACACGATGTATTATAACAAATACTATGAAATTCATATCACTTTGTTAAGTGAAATTCTTATCACTTTTATTTTTTCTGTTTTAATTCTAACTTGTACTCTAAATTTTTTTTAACAAAATTGTTTTGCTTTTCCTTTCCTCCTAGAAAAACAACATAAAATGTCATCCAAATTGCAGGAGGCCAAAGTGAGCCAGCACAACTCATACGTCAGATGCATGAGTTGGTATCTGTAATACCCTAGGCTCAGGGATTACTTCTAGGGTCTGTTTCTTGGGCCATGTCCCCTCCTTTGAATTCCCTTTCACTCTTCTGGGCTTTGGTTTCACCCTACATTGCTCTACCACTCATGCCACCTCCCACTAAGTCTGTCACCAGTGCATCAGCTTCTCCTAAACTTCTCGTGGCCTTGAGTTTAGTGTTTGTGAGAACCAGCACAATAATAATAATCTTGCAAGATGTTGTCAATGAAATTACTTCAAAATAGTTAAATGCTAAATGGTTACTTTACACTGCCCTGATTTAATTAGCAAACAGTAGACAAAAGCAGCTCTCTAAGACCTAATGATTCTGAAAATTTTCTAAGAAAAACTGAGATCTTTAAATACGTTAAAGCTGCCTGGATCACTTCATTTGATAACAGATATTCTAAAATAATTATTTTTTCCATAGATTTACTTCTTATCTTCCTACTTTTTATGAATTGTCATAGCTTTACCCTTTCACTCTCATTCCCTTAACCTTTCCTTATTTTCCTGAATCATCTCCTACTCAATTTTCTTGTTTCTCTCTCCATAGAATAAGCGCAGGGAAGGTTTTGCTTGGTTAGGAGCAAGATTTCTCCATGGGTCAGTGAGTTGTAGGTAGGATTTGACTGTCTGATACAATCTTAGCATGTGCTCTCATACTGTCACCTTTAGTGATGCTTGACCACTTTTTGTGGCCCTCTCCTTCCTAGGGGTGCAGGATTGTACTTCCTTGGCCATTTGTGGTTGGCCAAGCACCCAGCAAGGTTGCAAGTGGGTGGGACATGTGCTATTTGGGACAGGATGACCTCTGTGCTGCTCCAGGTCCTCTAAGGCTGCATGACCTGCGAGAACAATGTTTGGGGTGACACCTGTTGATAATAAGGAGAAGAGCTCCTCAAAAGACTTAAGTAAAGTAGAGCATGAGCAAGACATAAACTTTAATTGCTTTAGAATACTGAGGTTGTAAAGTTAACCTACCACTGCATAAGTTAGCCTAAGCTGACTATTATAACCACTAAGGTGAGAACTTTCCTAGGGAGAAGAAAGGTAAGATAGCTATTACTGTATATCTCTGCTAAGAATTTTCGTAGCAAGAAATTGTTGTTGGCTCAAAGAATTCAAACTTTGCCTTTGATAAACAAAAATTGGCTTGTGGTACTGTACAGCCATTGTATTTCTTTGTACAACGTTCTCTATACATGGGTAACAGAGAGACTGATCACAATCAGATCAGTAAATGTGGGCTCTTATGGAAAGAATTGAAATCTCAACAGAGAAGCTGAAGAAAAGTCATCAAACATTTATTCTCTGTCTAAATATTTATCAAGTACCACCTTGTCTAGAATTATGTTATGTGTTAGCAAAACACTAACCAATTTAGAGAAGTTGTTTACTAGATTTAGCAGTGCACATATTACCTACTTTTATCTCAGATCAATGAAATGTTCACACTTACTTAAAAGTAAGGAAGATACACACAAGAAGTCAACTACCCTCATCAGGCGTAGGTGGGCAGTAATAAAATGTGAGCTGGACCTCTATCTTCATGTTGAAAGCCCATGTTTAATATCTCCTGATTGCAGGAGAAGGCCATTAGAACATTGGAGGAAATAGAAAACCATTATAAAATACATAATCATTTGAACACTAAGAAAAAGGATTTTTATTCTATTTTGCAGTACCAGGGATCAAACTGAGGATCTTGTACTTTTCAGGCAGGAACTTATTCTACTGAGCCATCCCCCCAGATAAAGGAATGTTTCACTGTAACTACATAAATGGCTTAGTTTGTGGATCCCTAAAGTTATTCACAACGATGTGAGGGCCCAGAAAGTATTCATAATCTAAAAATATGTAGAATTTCTCCATTATGGTGAAACCTACCTAACAGATACTAGAACTCCATTTCCAATGTTATGTTTCCCACAACTTCCAGGATTCAGAAGCAAAATAGTACTGCATTTTCTTTATGCTTTGGTATATGTAAGATAAAATAGATAAAAATAATATGAATTTGCTAATTTCAGTATAAATTTTTGTTTGTATTTGACTAGTGACAGAACTGTCAAAAAGGTTCTTGGGCCAATTTCCTGCTTGAATGGTAGAGATGGAAGAGAGTGTATGGGTGAACCTGAATCTTCTCTTCACTTAGAAGATGTATAATCAGCATCCAGAGAAGGAACATAGGGGATCAGAAGTCAGTCGTGTAAAGAAAACCATTTCTTCTCCTTATCTTCATATTCACTCCTAGGGCACATCACCTAATTTTAGACCATTGTACTTACTATCTGTGTTACCAGAGAGGGTTGGTGTTAAGTTAGGTATTTGAACCACTTCAGAGTGTTATGTTTGGAGTACAGAGATAAGGATGCTGAAATGTAGCACCAGCAGAACAAAAATTCACAACAATGAAGAAACTCTAACACAGAATTAATTTACATATGAGGTTTGCCTTGTAATTGAGTTTGCATGCTTTGGTGGCTCCCTCTTGTAAGACCAGAAGATCAGAGCTGATTCAGTGCTGAAGAGGGTAGCGAGAGCTATACTAAAGAGACCTGAGGTTTAGGTACATTGCAGCTGACAGCTATGGATGGCACCATCTCAGGCACTACCTTACCACTCAGAGCGTGGACTCTGATGTTTTTAAAATAAAAATGTCCCACTCCACTTCCTAGATGTGACCAAGCCCCAGCAGGTGGATATCTTATCCTCCAAGCTTTGGCCTGCACAGGGCTGTACCTCAGGGCTACAGCTGCAGATGTCAGCAGAGAGAGAGGCAGCCATGCCCAAAGTGCAGCCTTCAGACCTGGAGGTCAGAGAAGGTGTACTAGGCCTCTCCCTCCTTCACCTTCCACCACTCAGTTACTGCCAAGCTCCTCCCAAAGCAGAAAGCCTGTTAGATGTAGCCCAGAAGTTGGCTCCCTGGGCGAAGTCAGGGCAAGAGATGTACAGAAAGGTGCCACAGTATAGGAGGAAACACTAGAGTCTGCACAGACTCTGCTGCCAGACAGTTGGTATTGTGAGTCCCTTCCCTTCATTTGCAATTCAGATAAATCCCAATGAGTTTCCTTTTTGTTGTTGATCTCAGAAATAAGTAAGCGGCAATGATCCCACTACATTTCTTTTTACTTCTCCTTCGCTGCCATCACTTTAGTCCCAGTCCCTTCTGTTGCATAGCTCACAGTTGAAGATTTCTTCATCCCTCTAATGTATCTCACGAAACAATGCTTTTCAAACAGCTTTTAAACTATATTTTGTTCATGATGTAGGTATCATTTCCAAAAATCTTATTGAACCAACACAATTTTAAAAATTATACCCTCGAAAGACATGTTTGCAATTCAAACAGCTGTGAGACAGTAGAGGTGAGAGCAGTTTGTTCTGATTGGACTACATGTTCACCAGGTCGGGCCTGTGGTTGGAGCTGGGGTGCAAACGGTCAAGCTGGACTCTGGGTGGTGACTCAAATGCACTTCCTGCTGCAGAGGCCACTCATCTAGCTTCCTTCTAATGCAGAGGCTTCTCACATAAAAGGTATTGAAAAGACATTCCATCCCTGCCTTTGATCCAACTCTTTGCTGAGGTCCATAATAATCTCCTTCCAAGCCAGTTGCTGTGAAAAAGATCTATCTTTGAATATGAGTGAGAAACACCAAAGTGGAAACAGAGTAGTCAGAGGACTGGAGAACAAATGCCAGGTGTCCCCACGATTACCATCAGCATCGATCTACTGAATCTTACTCCAGCCACATAGCACAGACAGACAGGGCCAGTGTTGCCTGTGCTGGGGGCAGAGCCAAAGCTGTGTACTGCTGGGACTCACTCCTTTGCCATTGCTGTTGGAGACAGAGGGATTGCCACTCAGCTACACAGATGTTAAACTCATTCTCCATTCTTGAGTGGCAAAGGATGAGTCTCTGCTCTGAGTAGCTGCATTGACACGGGCCTTTAGAAACACGTAACTGAGTGTACTTCTGAGTAACACATTGAAAAAAGGCAGCCACCCCGCTGTGCATGATTCTCAACATTGATCCCCCTGAACAGAAATGACATAGCTTAGTCTTCGGGCTCCTGATTCTCTGGGGAACAGGGACCACACTCAGTGTGCTTGTCACGCATGTCCCTTTCTCACATAGTCCTGCCACTCTCCTGACAGAGAAGAGAGAAATGTACCATCACATATTTGAAGATTTTTGTTTGGAAATGAAAGCAGAGTTACTTAGGTTTTCATCTCTATTAGTCAGAGCAATTGTGAAAAATGAATGTCTTAGAATTGAACCATTCGAACCATTCAATTAAAGAAAATTGAAGAAAATAGCTAACTGCAGTTTTGGGTGGGGACCCTCTGACTCCAGCTGCATGGTGTCCTGCAGGGTCCTGGAGCCCAGCGCCCCCTCTACGGGTGAGCATGGGAGTCACGTGTGCTCGCCTTGCTGGTTCTGCTCCTCCTGTCCTCCCTGTGTGCTTATCTTTGCCTGGATGTGTTTTCTCTCCTCTTCTATTGATCTGAACCTTACTCAATCCCTTTTCCTCACAGAAATATTTTCCTAGCTGCTGCAAGCCACTGAATCTCTGAATTCCATTTTAATCTTGTAGCACTGAAATGTTACCTAATAGTTACATTATTTCCCTGACCAGAGAGCAAGCCATGACTACACTATTTCCACAATTATTGTGTTAACCCAGTACATATAAACTGTGTTCACACAGTAATGGTGGTTATTGATTATTTATACTTCTGTCCTATAATACTTTTTTTTTAGGATTCCCATCAGGTTCAAGGTTACCTCTTCAAAAATAGAATTTATGCCTAAGTGTTCTAGTACCTCATGCTTCTGTTTGCCTGGACCCAGCCTCTGCAGAATGATAAATATATCAAACAGAGAAGTTGATTTCTTTTTTAATTAATTAATTAATTAACCAATTAATTAATTAGGTATAGGGTCTCACACTCATAGTGCCCCCCCCCCCCCGTCTCAGCCTCTCCAATGCTGGGATTACAGGTGTGAGCTACCATGCCATAGTCTGGTGGCTGGCTAAGTGTGGGGCCGGCATGGCATGTGGTGCCAGGAATTGAACCCAGGTCCTTACATTTGCCAGGCAGGCACTTAGACCACAACGCTATCTTGGCAGCCAGAGAAGTCAACTTCTTTTCTAGTTCCTGTGAGCGTATTATGAAGCTTTATTTTTTGGCATGGTATGGGAAAAGGGGGAGAAATCCAGAGATTGTGTGACTATGATAGTAAGGATCCTTGTTGGGGAAAAAAAAGTTTGTTTTTTTTTTTTTTTTTGATCCTCCATTACTTGGTAGAGTAATTCACAAGAGTCTGAAACTTTTTCCTATGAAGTTTTGGATAGCAAAATGGGCCCATTTTTATTAAGCGTTGTATGCTTGGAACAAATTTTAGTAAATCAAATGGTAGAAAGTTCTAGAAAACAGAAAATGTAAAAGTATCTACTTGATAGGCTTTTCTTGTACGTATTTCGTAATTATAGAATCTGTGTAAATTCTCCAAGGACACAGAAGGGTAGCATGGATATTCTTAGATTGTTTATATTGATTTATTAAAAATATAGTGTGACATTTGGAGTACAAAACACTAATCATAGATACCGTGTACAAAAAAATGTTGGGTGGACTTTGGAACTTATAAGAATAATTTAGTTCAGGTCCTAACATCTACACACTATGTTCTTGTTACTGCGTGTATTTAAGGGAACCACACAATTTTAAAAGACTATCTGTTCTCTGACTCTTGGAGTATTTCTGTGGTAGGTGATGAAATGTCTAGTCCTAGAACATGGCTGTTAAAGTAAGGTGCCTGACCCATATAAATACATATATTTCATGTATTTGCACAAACCTCTCTAGTGGAGTATATTTTTGTATGCACACACATGTACTTTTCTGTGTATATTTGTGCATTTGGGTGTGTGTCAAGCTATGCAATTTCTTTTGGCATCTTGAAAATGAGTGAAATATTTTGAAAAAGATGTGACTAATTGCTCATAATTGGACATCTAAATCATTAATTATGTTCCTCCTGGGCTAAGTGCTAACCTTGCAGATATGGTCAGATCACTTATTTTCATAGCATGCATAGCTCTGCCTGTAGCCTTGTTGCTTAGGGAGAGACACCCTTTGTGGGGCACAGTGTAAGGTGAAGTTGGGACTCTGGGTGCAGGTGGATTTCAGCCCCACCTACCCTCAACCTCATACTAGTAAGAGGAACACATGCTGTGGGAGAGCATAGAAGCACTGAACACCAAGATGTGAATGACTGCAGAATTAGCACATGCCTACTTTTTTTTTTTTCCCACAAAGTGAATGTTTATTTTTCATGAAAACTAGAGTGATGGTTATGAGTCTTCACAATCCTTTTAATGAAATGGGAACATGTGTTGACAGTAAGATCCAGAGTAAAGAGAACATCTCGCTAAATAATTCAGAGAAGTTTTGCTGCTGAAAAAACTTGTTCACCTCAACATAAACACCTATATTTTATTTTTAAAAGCTTTTATTATTTTATTTATTTATTATTATTATTATGGCCAGCTCAGCCTGACCTGAAGCTGGGACTGGTGAAGCATGTAGTTCCAGGGATCAAATCGTGGTCCCTGCAGTTGCCGGAGCTTTCCTAATTAGGCATTTTAGACTGCTGAACCACCTCACTGGCCCCAAACACCTACATTTTAAAGTAGCATATTTAGAAATTTGTGAGTAGTACTCTTGCCACAGTCTCAACCAAGTCTGGCTGCACAACTAACTTTTCTCTATAGATCTGGGCCAGATTTTTAGAGACAAAGCAGTCCCTGTATCAAGAAAGCATGTGATATTTTAAAAATAAAATGTGCAGATTTTGGAGTCACAGATACAGGTTTGAACAGTCACCATGAATGTAGGACAAGTTACTTAACCTCTGTGAGCATCAATATGTGCAACATGTAGAAAAGTATATTAAGTTGCAGAGTTGTGAGAAAGAAATAGAATATATGTAAAATGCCTAACAATGTTGGCTATACAATGTGTTTTGAAAACTGTAGCTATTATTGTTCTAATATAAATATACATATAATAATTAGCCACATGTTATAATATTGTTTGTAATCAAAGATTGTGGAACAAGACTTGCATAAACTCTCATCTTTTCTGATAGCCATTATAGAGTTGTAGGTATCTTTGGATGTCTAAGGAATAATAAGTACAAAATTTTTAATAACATAAGTATTCTTTCAGGGCTTCCTGTCTCCTTGTGTTTTTCTACTGACTGATAAAAAACATTTCCTAGTAACATAACATCATTTCATTAGTTCCTTCAACGCACAATTTTTACTTAATCTTTCTGATATGTCAGGAGGTTTGTTTTAGAGATGAATACACAGAATTGAACCATGTAGATGAAAATCTTGTACTAATGAAGCTTTTATTTTCTAGGAGATAATTTTAGTAGGTAGAACCAGAGAGAAACACTTACTTTTTTTTTTTTTAACTTTATTTATGGCTGGCTCAGCCTGCCCTGGGGGTGAGGGCTGGCGCAGCATGTGGTGCTGGAGATTCAACCTCGGTCCCTATGGTTGCCTAAACTTGCCTTAACAGGTGCTTTAGACTGCTGAGCCATCTCACCAGCCCAAGAGAAACACTTGCAAAAAAATAAAACAATGCCAAGAACATGCCTACTTGAGGCTTACTTATGTTTAAATCTAGAGGCCAAGGGGCCAGCAAGATAGCTCAGCAGACTAACGCATCTGCTTAGGCAAGCTTAGGCAAAGTCAAGAGACTGGTTTGATCCCCTGTACCACATGCCAACACCAGCTACTTCCTCCTCCCTTGGGTGGGTTGAGCAGGCCAGAATCCTGGTGTAGCAGCCCATGCCTATAATCCCAGTGTTGGGGAGGATGAAAGCAGGACCATGAGCCTAAGCTGCATAGTAAGACCCTGCAATAAACAAATACAAATATAAATAAATAAATAAATAAATAAATAAATAAATATTCAGAGAACAAGAGTTGTGATCCCTCACCATCAGCCACCTCTGGAGGTGGGTGAGAGACAGAGGAAGGAATTCTCAGCATCTGTCACCAATGAAGACATCTCTATTCTGTTTCACCTAGAGACTTAAATAGTGGCATAATTGATAAAACAAAGTATATTTAATTCATTAGAAACTTTGCTGAATAGTGTGATCTTTCAATCTGATAGCTATAACTAACAAAGTTTCTGACCAACACACATATGGGTTCAGTAATATTGGGCACACACAATTTTTAGATAAAGCAAGCTTGCCCTTTTAATGAATCCATGTACTGATGACCTAAGTATAAATATATGTTTCTTACATGGCCTTTTGCTTCTGATATTTATTTTAGACCCTTAGGGGTCTATATTAAACTCATTCTATTCTTGATATTGATTACCTTAAAGTATAATACTTTAAGGTTAAAGGGGAAGACATGAGGGCAGAACAGCCTTGAGGTGAGGATGATCCAATAGGGTCTTCAATTTTTATTGTTTATTTTCAAGAAAAGATAACATTTAACTTTAAAAAATATGAATGTCTATTTCTTGCCTGCTGAAAGAGAAAACTAGTTTTCACCTGTTTACTTTTTTTAAGTTAGAAGGTGTACAAAATAAGAATTCCATTATGCTCCAGGAAAATCATCAGAACTCTGACTGAGCTGGGCGTGGTGGCACACACCTGTAATCCCAGCACTCGGGAGGCTGAGGCAGGAGGATCTGTGTGAGTTCGAGACCAGCCTGGGCTACAAAAGTGAGCTCAGGACCAGCCTCAACTGCATAGCGAGACCCTGTCTCAAAAAGACAAAAA
>PVJA010010143.1:0-58191 GCA_004027025.1 Myocastor coypus
GTACATACAGTTTTGCCAGCTTGGGATTGAGATTTTACCTTCTTGTGTATTTCTTTGAAACTATTTCATGCAATCTATTTCTTTCTTATACTGCTCATTTTTCTATTCTCCTCTAATTTTTGTTATCAATGTGTCCTTTAGTAGCATTTGTCTTTCATTATAGTTATCCTTTCTTGCTCTACTTCAGAGACTGTTTCTGCTCTGATCTCCTCTCTACCTTTCTGCAGTTGTTCCCCTACTTTAGATGCTATTAAATTAGAGATGTATTTTTTTGTACTTCAGAGATTATTTATAGTCTGGTTTCCTCTGTGCTTTTGAAGATGTTTTTTCCTTTCAGATTCTATTAATTCATGCATTTCTTTTTTTACTTTAGATGTTATCTCTGATCTGAGTTCCTCTATGCTTTTCTGCACTTGTCTGTCTACCTTAGATGCTACCAATTCAGAGATTTTGGTTGCATGATTCCTGTTTTCTTCCATGGGATTGTCTGTTGTATTTGTTCTGGGTGGGCTCGGGACCTGAAATTGCATCTTGCTCCTTGTCTTTGTCCTTTTGTATGACCTCTGCCCCTTTGTGAAGCTATTCTGTTAGTATCTATCAAAATTTGAGTCCCAATCCATCAATCTTGATCCTGTCCTGCTGTGCCTGTCAGGCTGGGTCTGGCTGCTGTGTTCAGCTTCTTCCTGCTGCAGCTGGCACAGGTCCAGTATTTCAGCATGGGTGGGCATGGTCAGAGTTCCAGTGGCTGGTGGGGCAAGGGGCATACGTTGGCCAACAGATCCTACCTGCGTTCAGGCTGGTCCATCAATGTGGATAATTAGGAGCAGAGTTCTGGTTAATCCCTGTTTTGATTAATTCATCTTTTTTTTCCCCCCAGAACCAGCAGTTGAACTCAGGCTGTTGTACTTGCCAGGCAAGTGCTTATTCTAATGAGTTATCTCCACAGCCCTTTGCTTAATTCATCTTCATCCCACTTAGTAACTGTAGCTCAGATCCTACCAGAGTACCTAGATTTTTACAGATGTTGAATAAACATTTGTATGAAAAATGAGTGAAATGATGAATGAAGGAAATGAGACTTGAATTTTCTCTGCTGTTACAGCAGGCAGCATTATGCCTACTTTCTTCGGTTTTAACTTGAGCCATTTTGTAGGGGTCATGCCTTTCTCAGTATGCCACACAGCTCAGAATGGCATGAAAGTATTTTGAACTGCAAGCCTTGTGCTAAGCAATAGACAGCCTACCCAGAGAGATACGGCACACCCAGAGGAAGTCAGAGCCCTGGGGAAGGTTCCAGGTGGGTTGAAGAGCCACCTGCACCCCTCCTTCCACCCACCTTCTTCAGTCACAAAGCCAGGGTGTGGGGTGGTGAAGCCGCAGGCAAGAGCAGTGCAGGGAGGCTCCCAGAGTTCCTCCTGCCCTCTTTCCTGTCAAGTCAGCTGCTTCTGACTCGTTTACTCAGTGCAGTTGTCTTTTCCACTGCCATGCTTTCCATGCTCACACAAAACTGAATACTTCAGAGAAAAATGTTGATCTTTTAACTTTAGTTGCTGAAAACAATAAAATGGCAATAATGACTTTTTCTGTTGTATTTTTAAATTCATTTCCTCTCCTGGAAGCAATTAACCAAGCCTGACGCCCTCCTCTAGTAGTACCAAGCACCTTCTGTCCCTGCCTTAACAGGATAATTTGAGTTCAGCCACTAATTAATGTTCCCTCAGATCTTCTGGCTCAGTGACTGTTTATCCAATTCTTTTTTCCAGGCTGTCCAGCCTCCTCCAGCCATGAGTACTGGTATTCACTAAGGTTCAGTCTTTCCCACGTTTACTCCTGGTATAATTCTTGGCTTCATCATTAATTAAACATGTAAACTTAGCAAGGAAATTAACGTCTCTGAGCCATTCTCTCATTTGTAAAATGAGAACAACATTGTCTGTTTGATTCAGTTGTGGTGAAAACTAAATAAATGGGTATCTGTAATATTCTTATAATAGCGACTGGCACATAATAGATACTCAAAACTGTTGGCAAGTTACACTTATTCCCCTTTCCTATGGATTTGACAACATCCTCAGTTCCTCCAGCAAGAAGCTTGAGTGCACAACCGAACTCCTTTTGCTTGCAAACTTGCTTTTGTCGGTTAAGAACAGTAGTTTTCCAAGCTAGAAAATTTAGGATCAGTAGCAGGAGCCAATCCATCTGCTGTGCTGCTTAGTTCTACCTCAGGGCTGTTCCTCAGCTTGGACACCTCGCTGCCTGTGGGCCAGCTCTTCAATGTCTCACTTCATTGCAGTGTTCTTCCCTACAGTCCTATTAGAATTATAATTATGATTCACTTCCATTAAGCGTGAAAAATGACTGAAGGGGAAGACCATTTTTCAGTTTCTTATTAAGACTAAAGTAACCATACTTTATGATCCTGTGAGTGCTCTGCTAGGTAACAGCAAAGTTGTCAAAAGCTTAGGTTCACATAAAGAATTGTAAAATAATGCCTACAACAGCTTCATGTATAATTGCCCAAACTTGGAAGGAACAAGACATTTATCAATAAGGAAATGAATAAATAGGTGTGGTACATCTAGACAGTGGACTACTATTCATCTTTATTTTTTTAAAGAATTTTTAGGGCTGGGGAGATAGCTCAGTAGAATAAGTGCTTGCCTGGCAAACGCAAGGACCTGAGTTCAATCCCCAGTTCCACAAAAAAAAAAAAAAAAAAAAATTTTTTTTTTTTTTTTCTTGTTTCAGAACCTTTGTTTGTTTATTCACTCATTTTCATGGCTGGCTCAGCCCGCCCAGAGGGCAGGGCTGGCACAGCATGTGATGCCGGGGATCAAACCGCGGTTCCTGCAGCTGCTTAAGCTTTCCTAAGCAGGTGCTTTAGACCACTGAGCCATCCTGCCAGGCCCCACTATTCATCTTTAAAAAGAAAGGTGTTGAAGGACATGAAAGGGAGTGGCAGAAAGAGATTTATCTATGTATGTAAGCAGGATGGTTTGAACAACTGTACTGTGCATTTCTGCTGGAAAGAAACAGTTAATGCTTTAATTTGTTTTGTCTTCTTTTTTCAGTTGCTTCACCTTTTGTCTTCTTAATTTCTTATACATTTCTTTCTTCTTTCTTCTTTCTTCTTCCAATTTTACATGCATATATCTGATAAGATGAATAGCTGGTTGGAAGACAGCACTATGTATTCCAACAAATACTGTGACAGTTATATTACTTTGTTAAGTGAAAATCTGTATCACCTGTAATGTTTTGTTTTAATTTTAATCTACACTCTTGTTTAAAAAGAAAAAATAAATTCATAAATCAATATGATTTTGCCAGGAAGATAGCTCAGTGGCACAAGTACCTGTCTGGCAAGTTCAATCCTGAGTTCAGTCCCTGATACGGAAAAATAAATAAATAATAAATATGCTATCAAGATATAAAAATACGTGAAGAAAGTTAACTGCATATTATTAAGAGAAAAAGCCAGTAAGGAATGTGTTATATACTATATGATTCTAACTATACAGCATTCTGAGAAAGGCAAAATTATGGAGACAGTACAGTGGTCAACAGTTGCCAAGTGACTGAGGGAGAAAGGAATGAACATTAGAGTACGGAAAACTATTTAGGACAATACAGGTTCTGCACTACAAGGGCTGAGAGCAAAGCTGGGTGATAGAGTGCATGCCTAAGATATTGAGGCCTGGGCTTAATCCTTAGCATGTAAACACACCAGAGAGATAGAGATAGAGACAGAGACAGAGACAGAGACAGAGACAGAGATAGAGATAGAGATGAGAGAGAGAGGAGATAGAAACAGAGACAGAGACACAGACAGAAACAAAGAGACAGAGAGATAAACAGAAAAATTCTGTATGATACCATAGTGTTGAACTCATTCCCCTGTACATTTGTCATAATCAAGGTCTACGTGGGCTAGTCAGCTGTAACAACTATGTCTTTCTTGGGAAGATATGGGTAACAGAGGAGGTCATGCACTGCATAGTACAGGAAATACATAGAAGATCTCTATTTTTCTCTGAATTTAGCTATAAACCTAAAATTGCTACAAAAATAGTCCTTTTAAAAAATGAATCTGAGCCGGGCATGGTGGTGCACGCCTGTAATCCCAGCACTTGGGAGTCTGAGACAGGAGGATTGGTGTGAGTTCGAGACCAGCCGGGGCTACAAAAGTGAGCCCAAGGCCATCCTGAACTGCATAGCGAGACCCTGCCTCAAAAAGACAAAAAAAAAAAAAAAAAGAATCTGAGTATACCTGAGGCATTGATATGTACATATGAGCAATATACATGGCACGAAAGTTCTATTTGTTCATAACAGCTAGTAAAAAACTGATTAAGGAAATAGCTGGTGATAGACACAAGAAATGATAATGAAATCAAAGAACAAATGTGCGACATCAGACAGCATAAGCTGTAAATGGTAAATCAGAGAATATTATACAGCCAGGTAAATAAATAATGCACAGCAGCAATTATCTACAATGACAAATCGTTTAATATAGAATGTTGAGCAATAAAAACTGAACACAAAGAATATATTCAATGTGAATTCATTTATAAATAGGAACAGCACAGATTAAACTGCTTCTGTGGGGGTGAGTGAACTGTAAAGGAAAGCCAAAGTGGTGATGAGGACAGGCGTGGACAGACTTCCTGGGGAGGGAGAGAGGAGTGCTAGCAATCTTATTTCTAACCACTGCAAGTCTTACACATTTCTTGTTTATGATTATGAACTCTATAGAATATTCCAGTTTTTTCTCCCTGACTCTGGTTTATACTTCTCAGTGTATGATGTAGGAAAGAGAAAGCAACAGAATTGCATTATTTTCCAGCTGAATGTGGTGTTCACAAGCTCCACAGCACACAAACTTTTTCATACTGCTCCAGCCACCTTCGCTTTGCTTCACAGCACGTGCTGGTTTCTAGCACCACTGAGCCCTTCCTTTTTACCTTCTCAGCACTTTGCCTTCTCACTGGCTTTGCTTTCTGTCGTGAATGCCATTACTCAGTCTCTCCTCGCAGAAACCGCTCTCTTTTGGGAACTCAGTCCCACGTGACCTCTTTATTGACGAGATCACCCCGAGAGTTAGCAGTTTAAGAATAAATATAATGTTATGGTTCTTAACAAGCCTTTTACAACATTCTTGTCCAAGCATCTGTCTCCTCACCACTTTTTCCTTTTCACCGCTGCGTCCCTCAGTGGTCACTCATTCTCTGTCCAGAGCTCTCTTCTCAAACCCAAGCAGCACTCACCACATTGCATGTCACACTTATTGCTTACAGAGCTGTCTCAACCTATATTGTACAATCTTTGCGAGAATTAAAATAAGATACAGTGAGTTTTGTACAGTATGAAGAATATTTTCAGAAAGACTACTTTCATTGTGATAGACTTACTTGACTCGTTTTTTTTTTTTTTAATTCACCTCCTTAATCCGTCCTCAAAAATGTGCTAGAGGGCGCTGTTCATTAACTGTTCTTTAATGAAAACTGTACTCCTCCAGTACTAAATGTCTGAGAACGCACCTAATCAGGAATCAAAATGAATCAGATGTTAAGGAAACAAAAAATATTAGCATTTTAAAGTTTAATGAAGTAAAATAATATAATTCAAACATTTCCACCGATAGTTTATTTTAAAATGCTTTGGGAAAGAATAATACAACAGCCGGATTGGAGATGGATGGTTTCACATCACTGGTGTCAGTTCCTGTGTTTTTGTTACTCCACCCCTCCACACACACACCTAGGACTGGTCTAACAAGCAGTGAAAACCAAAGCAGGAAATGTTGATTTGGGTGATGTACTAAACTTCCCTAATGCAACTGTAAAATGGAAAGGCCAAACTAGATTATCATCAGCAACCTTTTTAATTTTAGCAACCTGTAATAGGCAGTTCTAGCTTTTAAAGGAAAGAGTTATTTAGCCATAATAAAGAATGGAACTTTGTCATCTGCAGAGATATAGATGGGACTGGAGGACACCATATTAAATGAAGTATATCAAATACCTTAGGTCTTTGCTGGGCGTGGTGGCGCACGCCTGTTATCCCAGCACTCGGGAGGCTGAGGCAGGAGGATAGGTGCGAGTTCGAGACCAGCCTGGGCTACAAAAGTGAGCTCAAGGCCAGCCTGAACTGCATAGTGAGACCCTGTCTCAAAAAGACAAAAAAAAAAAAAAAACCTGAGGTCCTCATTCATGTGTGGAAGATGAATAGTTGACTCACAGAGTAAAAGTAGGATTGATCGCTATCTTCAGTGAAGAAGATAATCTCCTGACATAGATATCCATCCACAGACAGGATGGATACTGGGTACCAAACTGCAGTTACAAGTTTTAGTGTGCTACACAGCATAGTATTGTGCCTACAGATGGTAATATTTTAATGTATATTTCAAAACAACTATAAGAGGACTTTGACTATTTATAACCCAAAAAATGATAGATATTGATGTGATGGAAATACTAATTATCCTTATTTGGTCATTATACATTGTATACATACACTATAAAATCAAACTTCACCCCATATAAATGTACAGCTACTTCAGTTAAAAAGAAAAAGGAGGTCAATTTCTAATTCTTTAGGTCAGTTTCTTCTTTACAAATTTCTTAAGGAGAAGGATAAAGTAGGTGTATCTTATGTTACATACTAGTCAACTGGTTGAGAGCACTGTTTCATTGATTTCATTCACTTCAACCACCTAAAAAGCCACAAACATTAAGCTAAGAACAAATAAATACCAAGTTATAAGAAATACCAAGTTAGGAGATGGAGACAAAGAAATGAGTAAGTGATTTGATTTTATGCCCATGAAGGACAAACTGACTCCGTTTTGGTGCAAAGCGAAACTAAAGACAAAAAAGCAGCATCTGATTCCACTCTGGCAGTGTGCTATGTTCCCGACAGGCTGTGGAATAGTGATTTCTAAGTGAGAAGTCCCTCAGTCTATGTTCAGTGAAGATAATCTGCTTTGCTATTTTATCTTTTGTGGGTGCCGGGAATTGAACTCAGCATTTCTCACTCATTAGGCAGTCACTGTGCCACTGAGTTGTATCTCCAACTCCAAGATAATCTATTTTGATTTTAAAAACCGCTGCTTTTTTTGTTTTATAAGATTACAAGTAAAACTACAGTAATTGCTTAGTAATTTTGACATAATTATGTGTACAAACAGATATTTGAACTGATTACAATTTGGCATTTTGAATATTTCAAACAATTATACCTCAAGTAGTGTAACATTGCTTGATCTGGAGCCATTTGAAACAGCCCAGAATGACTGCTGGCTGTGTGTCTCTCGCCACCCCGTTCCTCAACTTCTCTAGACCTAGCTTCCTATTTGTGAGGAAAGGCTGTAACTAGTATCATGAATATTGTACAGATGTGGGCAGTGGTCTTAGAGCTCTGCTAAGCCTCACTAAGATGGCTATTATTATTATTACTGCTATCCATGGTAGTGGTGTAAACAAGGACTGGAAAATGTTTTCATACATTCTGGCACAACCTATCAAGTGGGCTCTTTAGATATATTTTAGAAATAAAACTTATTTTATAGAATTATCAAATACTCTTTCATTCCCTACTTGTTTCTATAGCACCTGAATTATGACTTCTGCTGAGTGGTAAGCTCACAGAGGCCCCTCTTCACCCTCAGGACCCCTAGGCAAGACAGTGTCACATTTGTGTGCACGCGGCACTCTTCCTGCTCACCTCTCTGAGGAATCTGCGTGCTCTGTGGTGCTGCCATGCAGCACTGCATATGCAGGTGTGCCTGATGGTGAGCCAAATGACCAGCCCCGCCTACCACATTACCTGCCCACATCCAGACACCCACCACACATTCTCCCAGGTTCTCTGTGAAACCGGATGTGCTGGTCCAGCCAACCTTTCTGGGTTACACAATGTTGTGGGCTCAGAAGGTGTTTACCTGGGCAACTGTGGAAGCCTAGCATCAGTCAGCCAATGACTGGTATTTTATAACACTTCGGCATCTGGGTTCTCTGTCCCACCTGGGACCACAAACCATATGCAATAGCCTTATGGCAGCTTCTTATGAACCACACAGCCATAGTTCCAGAAACAAGATTTGTAGTATTTGCAGAGCTCACAGGTAACAATGCTGAAACAATGTCCAGAGATCTAATATCTCTCTGGACCAAGCATCACTCTGGCCCAAGGTTCACAGCTATATGAGTGGTTAATGTGGTTAGCTTGCTGGGACAGATAGAATTCTAAGTTCATCCAGGCTGCTATAACAAAAACGCCATAGACCAGGTGTTTTACAAAGAATAGAAATTTACTTCCCAAGTTCTAGTGACTGGAAGCCCAGGTCCAAGTAGCTGGCAGATTTAGAGCAAGTTTCCTCGTTTATATGAAGCTGTGTTTCCATTGTAAACCACATGTCAGAAGGAATGAGGGGCCTCACTAGAATCTTTCACGTTCTTTTTGAAATAGGACTGCCAGTCCCACTCATGAGAGCTTCACTCTCAGAATTTAAACACTTTCCCAAGGCCCTAATTCCATAATAGGAATTAGATTCAAATCCACAAATTTGGAGGAAGCAAACCATTAGTCTATAGCAAGCTCAATGTTGGTGTCATAGCACTGTCACTGTCCTTCCTTCCTTCCTTCCTTCCTTCCTTCCTTCCTTCCTTCCTTCCTTCCTCTCCCTTTCCCTTCTTTCCTTCTTTCTTCCCTCCCATTCTCTTCCTTTCTTCTTTCCTTTCTTCCTTCCTTCCTCCCTCCTTTTCCCTTCCTCTTCCCTCCCTCCCTCCTTTCTTCCTCCCCCTTCCTTCCTTCCTTCCTTCCTAGTTGGACATAGGCACTATATCAGAACCATGACCATGATCCTTTCCATAAGAGTGCAGTCTACAGGGCAGGCAGAGCAGTTATTTTCATGATTTCTTTGTGTTTCCTAAGTGTGAACCATCCAAGTGCAGCTATTAGCAACAAGTTTTTTCAACCGACATTTCAACTTGGATTTAAAAATACTGTGAATTTGTATTTCAAAATAATATTTTCTTTCTTCAGTTATTTTTGTATCAAAATATAGAACTTTAAATATATTTTATTCTTCTCAGAAGTTTTGTATCAAATAAAACTTTAAATTTCTATAAAATTCTCCTCAGAACTCCAGTAAATAACATGGATTCATTCTGCCAATAAGCCAAATTCCAAAGAGTCTGGGGTAAAGGAATTTAGTCAAGAAAGACAAAAAAAACCAGGAATATATTTTTATTTTACTAGAGGCCTCTGATTCTGGATTAAAAAGAAGACTCTACTTATGGACAATGTAACTTCAGTAGCCAGTTACTTCCATTTCTTTGAAAGAAATGGAAAATGTTTTGTTTAGAAAATAATTTGTAGGGGCCAGGGAGATAGCTCCATGGCACAAGGGCCTGCCTGGCAAGTGCAAGGTCGTGAGTTCAAACCCTGGTCCCGCAAATAATAATAATAATAATAATAATAATAATAATAATAATAATAATTTGTAAATATATACAACCAACATTCATCATTTAATCTGGAGTGCATTGGGCTGGCCAGAATGTTTTTAGAAACTTGTGCCTTAAGATATTCTACTTTGGGCCCGGTGGGTTGGCTCAGTGGTCTAAAGCGCCTGCTTGGGAAAGCTTGGGCGACTTCAGGGACCACAGTTCAATCCCCGACACCACATGCTGCGCCAGCCCTGCCCTCAGGGTGGGCTGAGCCGGCCATAAAAATGAGTGAATAAACAACAAAGGTTCTGAAACAAGAAAAAATAAATAAATAAAATAAAAAATTCTTAAAAAAAAAAAAAGATATTCTACTTTAAGCTAAAGCCTCATGAGCCTGTCCAAGTCATTAGTGTTTCCACAGGGACTCAGGACTGAAGACTTCCCAATCATCAGCTTCCACAGACATGCTGGAGTGGCACTTTCACTTTTCTGATTTAGAAGGTATTCTGGTAAACTGGAGTCTTCAAAATACTTAACACAGCTAGTACTGATTTTTTTTTTTAAAGTGAAGAACAGGAACCAAGACCCTCCCACAGGCTGGTCAGGTTCATTTTCTACGATCCATGAGTGTACATCCTTTGCTCCAGCCTAAGCAATCTAGGTGAATCGATCAAGTCTTGCTAGAACTAGAGGTGTCAGGAAGATTTTGACAATTTCCTGGCTTGAGTAAGGGTCAGCCAGTGTGTCTGGGGCAGCCATGCGCTTTTTTTTTTTTTTTTAAACAAATAAGACTTACAGACATATACATCATTAGAGATTCTTCAGTTGTACTTTTTCTAATAAGTACTCCAAAAATATATTTCTTTGGTTTCACATTTGCCTGTGGGAATTCTGTCTCCAAAGTTAATCAATATGCTAATTATCTCTTAAATTGAATACTGAGATGAACTCCAGGGGGCTTGCCAGCTAGCTCTGTTGGTTAAAGCACATGATTCAGCAAAGTCTCTCAGGCACTGGGGACTGTGGTTTGAACCCCATCCCCTACATGGAGCAAGGGGGCGTGGGCCCGGGGATAGCCTCCAAACCTCCTCCTCATTGAGTCCATCTTCTACATGAACCGATGATTAAGGAGTGCTTCTTTAATGGCTATTTGCCACTTACAGTGTCAAAAATGTAACCCTCCCCTAATACACATATGGAATATTGGATACTATTATTTGTCTTCTCCAAAACGTATTTGGAAATTTTACTGCCACTATGACACTATCCTTCAAAAAGTGACAACTCTCACTATCTCAAAATTGGTTTAGCTATAAAAGGGGTAACTTGCAATCTAGGGTAGGCTGTTACAACAGCAAAATATAAAGACAAGAGAATGTTAGTGCTTCGACAATTGTTCAAAACATGGAGATACAGAAGATCATCAGCTCCTGCTGTGTCAGTGGGACACATACCTGACACCAGCAACTGAAAGGAGAGATTTAATTTGGCTAACAGATTCCAGGCACTCCTGCCACAGTCCGCTGGCTCCAAGGCCAGAGCATCAGGGCAGAGGACACTGGAGGAGCAAAGTTGTTCACCTCGTGGTGGTTGGGAAGCAGAAAGGAGGAGAGGGTAAAGAAAAAGGTACAGACCTTCAAAGCCTTATTTCTACAACCAATCCTGGCACATCCAGAAACGTGCTTTCCTATTTCCCTGGGCTGCTCCCAGGGCATTCAGGTTGACAGTTAAGCTTAACCATCACATCATACCCCTTGCCAGCTAGACATTCAAATACAGCTTCTTAAAGCATACTCACTCTCAGCTGGGCGTGGTGGCGCACGCCTGTAATCCCAGCACTCGGGAGGCTGAGGTAGGAGGATCGGTGCAAGTTCGAGACCAGCCTGGGCTACGAAAGTGAGCTCAAGGCCAGCCTCAACTGCATAGCGAGACCCTGTCTCAAAAAAGACAAAAAAAAAAAGCATATTCACTCTCAAAATAAACACAAATAAGTTAATATTTCCACCTAACATAATACAACTATCCCTTCTACTAATAAAAATACACTAATCCCTTTCCCTTCAGCATTTCTCAGAAGTCCTAGTCAAAAGATTCCTCTGAGGTTAAGAAAACCCTTAGCAGGCTGGTGAGCTAGCTCAGTAATCTGAAGTACCTGCTTAGGCAAGCTTAGGCAAGCAGAGACCAAGGTTCAATCTCCAGCACCACAGGTCATGCAAGCTGGCTTTGCATGACCTGGCTAAGCCAGCCACAAAAATAAAGAAAAGAAAACCCTTAGCTATAAAGCTGTATAAAATTTAAAAATGAATTATTTAACCCCCAAATACTATTGTAAACAGTTCCCTTACAAGGGAAGGACAGAAAAGCACTGGACCAAAGCAAAACTGAAAACTAGCAGGGCCAACATTAAGTCCTACTGTTCCTGTCTGGTATCCCGGGCACATGATGGTGGGCAGGAGCCCCCCAGGGCTTGGGCAGCCCCACTCTATGGCCTTGCTGGCTGCAGCGCATGTCACACTTCTCTGAGCTGGTTCCACCGTTTCCATTCCACATTTTTGGGATCTCTGATAATCCTAGGATCTCTACTACACTTTCAGCTTCATTCTCACATTATGAACTATTGCCTTTGAGGTATGGATCCTGACTTGCAAGTCTTTCCTTAAAATCTGAGTGGACATCTCTTTGACTCCTAATCCCAGAGGAACCTTGGAAAGAGGCTCCCTTGAGAGAACACTGTCAAGCAGGCGTCCAGGGCCTCTCACATTTATACTTTTGTACCCTTGAGCCTGTGATGGGCAGCAACTTCCTGATTTCTGAAATGTTCCAAGTCATCTGTCTATCTTCTCAGGCATGTACAAACTACCTGGTTTCTTTATAAAGGTGCAAATCTCTTTATCAGCTATACCTCCTTTGGCTCCAACTTTCCACAGAGGCTAAAATTCAAGGTTTTCAAAATTTTCTGCTCTGACTTGTACCCTCATTCTCACTATAGATCTGGCTACAGCCTCACCCTAAGTGCTAGGCTGCCTTGAAATTTACTCTGCCAGATCAGTTAGTCCATCACCTTAAAATCAATTTTTCACAAAGCAAAATTTTATTTTAAGACACATTAGTCAGTATGCAAATGATGTGTTAAAACATTCTTTGTAGTAACCGTAGGATGTAGCATTTAAATAAGTGAAAATTTAACTACTGAGACAGTCCCAGAATAGCATCTTTTATTTGACTTTATTAACAATTAAAATAATGACCTCAGAAGACCATCACTTCAGCAAATGATCAGCCTCATACACCACCATGGCTGTCAATGAGCAAATCAGCTAGGGAATAAGCCACTTACTGCAAACAAGTTCTGTATATTAATGTCACTAAAAACCAGGGCCAAAAGTCTGGCCAACCACGTGAATAACCACTCACATGTTCACCAATGAATTTGTTTTTTGTTTTTTTCGTTTTTTTCTTTTTTGAACTTTTTTGTTTGTTTGTTTGTTTGTTTATTTTTATGGGCCGCTCAGCCTGCCCTGAGGGCAGGGCTGGTGCAGCATGTGGTGCTGGGGATCGAACCATGATCCCAGCAGCCGCCTGAGCTTTCCTAAGCAGGTGCTTTAGACCACTGAGCCATCCTACTGGGCCCTCACCAATGAATTTGAAATGCGCCTTTCATGCAAAGCAGCATTGAAACAGATCCCATAATTCATTACTCTGTTTCAAAAGAAATATGATATTGCTTGACTTTGTTCAAGATACAAAGAATTTCTTAGTTTTATTCAATTATATACAATCTTTATGAGATATATAAAACAAAATATAAAATATCTCTTTACAAGAGCCATGATTTGCTTCAGCATTATTTTTCACTAAAGCTATTTAAAATCACTGAGTTTGATACAGTAAGGGCAATTAAGTAAGACACTTCTCAAAAAAAAGGTGCTGCAGATGTAACTCTGTGTAAAGGGATAGAGAAATAACCGCCCCCCTCAACACACTGCCTCCTCCTTCTTCCTCTCCTTCCCAGCCCTTAAAAAAAAAGTTTGACATAGGGTCTTACTAAGTTTTTCATTTGCCGAGGTTGGATTCAAATTTGATATACTTCTGCTTCAGCCTTTCAGAATGCTGAGATTACAGGCATTTTCCACCACACCCAGCTAAAATTTTTTTATTAACACAATGCACATTGTTGTCATCATAGTAGTTGTTCTGAATACAAGATGCAGACATGATAACTTTTCTAA
Source organism: Myocastor coypus (assembly GCA_004027025.1). Classification (NCBI taxonomy): domain Eukaryota; kingdom Metazoa; phylum Chordata; class Mammalia; order Rodentia; family Myocastoridae; genus Myocastor; species Myocastor coypus. The sequence continues at coordinate 13,688 of PVJA010010143.1, forward strand.
ATACTATTGGTACAAATATTTCTTCTCACTGAACTAAGAGAAAGTAGTCCAATAGTCCATAATAGTAGTGGGTTATCAGCAGAACTGACAATATTGGATGTTTTTAACTTGAGCCTTTCACAGGTCAGTGGCTATACTTTTCTGCTGGGTGGTTAAGGCCAAGTTAAAGCAAGACCTATATAACAAAGCATGTAACTTTTGTATCTGACAAGGTCAGTCAAATCCCCTCAGGATTTACCTTGAAACCATGTACAGCATTTTGTAGATCTTTTGTCAGTGTCAGCTTTCTGGATGATTCATGGCCATTGCTTTACCAGTTACTCTCTGTGAAAGCCTGAGAGAATGTTTTCTTCCTAGGTGACTCTCCTTAAGCCCACTGTACTTCATTCATCCTTTTCCTCTGTGGCCCCATGGTCTCTTTGAACAGAAAATTTCGAACACCACTGATTTATAGGACATTACAGTACAGGTTCTCCTATGTCAAGAGTCCTCACTGACCATGACGGGATAGGGCCAAAATATTGCCTATCCTTGTAGCCCTTCTTTTTCTCTAGTTTTTGGTCTGCAAACTTAAGTTCTTAACCCTTTAGAAGAGAAGCGTAGTGATACTATTACTCTATAACATAAGTACTTGAGCTTAACATCACTGTCTTTCTGAATATTAAATACCTTAAATTTATCATGGAACCAGCATTTTCCATCATTGATATTCTAATAACTCCCTACAGACTGTAATTAAAAAACTGCTACACTTTTTTTTTTACATGGAAATTTAGAAATCTAAGCATATACTAAATTGTAGCAGGTGAATCCTATGGCATTTTTCCTTGTTAGAAATTTCTTTTTAAATGAAAAAAATGCTATGTTCATTACAAGGAGGGAAAATTCATGTAATTTTAATTCATTGTGTTTTAAAGAGATATAATTACTATACAGTTGTGCCTGAGTTCAGGAACTTAATTTATTTCATGGTTTTGGGGAAGACTGCCCCATATGTGTTTGTGTAAGGATGATGGTTTGTCACTCCATGTGGCATTTGTATGTTTGTAAAGGCTATATGTTGTAAAGTTCTTAACCACCTAGCAGAAAAGTATAGCCACGAGGCATAAAAAACTAAAGCCCAATTAGTAGGCTGAGCTGTAAAAGGCTCAAGTCAAAAGTATCCGACATTGCCAGTTCTGCTTGTGAACTACTATTATTTTGGAATACTGCTCTATGTATACAACTACTTCCTCTTAGTTCAATGAAAATATTTGTACCAATAGCGTTTAGAAAAGTTATCATGTCTGCATCTTATATTCAGAACAACTACTATGAAGACAACAATGTGCATTGTATGGAAAAAAAAATTTGTTTGTTTGTTTTCAACTTTTACTTGAAAATCAAACTGCAACCAGAAGCATTTCTGAGCTGCGGTATGTTGTACTTTTAAAAATTACTGCTAAGGTCAAACAGTGTGTTAGACTGAATCACACTATGGTGACTAGCATATTGTCTAGTCCTAACTTAAAGGAAACTAATGGAAAGCTATTTGGTACACGCTTGCACTTTTCATCTCCATTACAAAGAATGCTTGAGTTCAGGTTTGAGATCAGGTTTGCCTGGTAGCCTTAAAAAGTAACACCCCTCCCTCATTTTTCAACATCTCCTTTTGATTTTCAGACAATTCATCTTTTTGAATGAGAAAGAGTAGAAGACAGGAATTTTGACTCAGGTTAAGTAAACAAAGAATCTGTCACATAATGCAAGTTTGAATCTTAGTAAGAGCATACACGCAGGCCAAACAGAAGCATTATTCTTCTGAAAACATTATTCCTTTAAACAGTGTGCAATGATATCCTCCCTAGGGGGTGGTGGAGAGACAGGGAGGGGGACAGGGAGATAGAAAGGGCAGGGGAGGGAGAGGGAGATGGAGGAGAGGAGAGAAACTTCCTCACAAGTCATTTTCTAGATTCCAAAAATATGAATGAAGTAGAGTTACAAGTTAGACTTGTGTTTTTTAAAGTAAAAAGTTTCAGTTAGAAATGCAAAAAGATGCTCACAGGAATTTGAAAGATTCTTTAAATTGCATATTGATCATTTCATGAATAAGGACAAATAGCAAGATTTTTATACTAAATCTGTAAATGAATGCATGTATTTCTACTTTAAAACTGAGGTTAACGGGCTGGGGAGATAGCTCCGAGGCACAAGTGCCTGCCTGGCAAGTGCAAGTGCAAGGTCCTGAGTTTGAACCCTGGTCCCACAAAAAAAAAAAAAAAAAAAAAAAAACTGAGGTTAAGTACATTTTCTATTTCCAAAGGACTATAATCATACCCAACATTCTAAATATACAATATTTTTATTCTTTTAGTTGCTTTTAAGTATATCAATTTCTTATGCTTAATTTTAAAATGTGGGTTTCATTTTCAGTATTCTGTGCTGCTGTTACTTCCCAAAGACTTAACATCAAATAACTCTAAAAGCTCAGGTTTTAAAAAACTTTGCTGTGGGCTGGTGAGATAGCTCAGTGGACTAAAGCACCCGCTCACGGAAGCTTAGGCAAGCACAGGGACCCCTGATCATCAGTACAACATGACATGTGTCAACACTGCTCCCAGGGTGGACTGAGCCAACCAGAGTCCTGGGGCTCATCTGTGATCCCAGCACTGGAGGCTGAAAGCAGAAGGATCACCAGGAATCTGAGCTGCATAGTGAGATCCTGCAACAACCATATATATATATAATGTTCGATGTGACTTAAATTTCAGAAATTGGCTTTTCAAAATAGATGTTCAAGTTGTTTAAACAACAAAAATATAAGAGTAGGATTTTTTTTTTTTTTTTTTTTTTTTTTTTTTTTTTGCTGGTTCAGGCTGCCTTAAGGGCAGGTCTGGAGATCGAACCACATTCCCTTGTGCTTGACTGGATTGTGTGTGTAGATGCTTAAACCACTGAGCTAACCCACAAGCCCCCTGTAAGAGTAATTACTTCTTTTGTTTTTGTTTTTTCTTGTCTTTTTGAGACAGGGTCCCTGTAGTTCAGGCTGGCCTTGAGCTCACTTTTGTAGCACAGGGTGGTCTCGAACTCACTGATGCTCCTGCCTCAGCCTCCCAAGTGCTGGGATTATAGGCGTGAGCCACCACTCCTGGCCTAATTACTTCTTTTGTGTCAACTACTATGTTATAGAAGTTTAATGAATGCATGTTCAAACAATGATATCTCTTCAAAGGTTTTGGAGAAAAAGAAAGATTTTGGAGAATGTGTTACATTTTGAATATAATAGAACACAAAAGAAACACACTAGGAAAAATATTATGCTCTGTTTATTTAGCAAAATAAACCCAAAGAAAGTTTTCTATTAAAAAAACATAAAAATCATATCCAGATTCGATCGCTCATATTCTTTGGTATTGAAATTCAGGATATAAAACATTTTATTTTGTTAAGTTTAGTCACCAGATGCATAGCAGTGTTTCATTTATAATCATCTTATATTGAAAAACCAATGAATGAATTAAACCAACAAATTACATACTTGAAGTGGCAAATATCAGCAAGTAACTGAAAATGAAGTTTTTAATGATCTTCTACTAGCATTTTTATTACATTATATGAATAATCATTCAACTCCTATCATAACAAAAGGTTTGTCTTTCTTACAACTGTGTGCTTCAGTCATTTTCATAATATAGTATCTGGAAATACCTAATAGCATTAAATTAATGATATTAAAACCTAATTTTATCTAAATCATTTGTTTCTTTTAAGAAAAAAAATATTATTTTTAAAAAAGACATTTTGTTCCTTCTAAAAGTAGTACTATGAGAATTGCTAAATTGGAAAAGTCAGACAAGTCAAGATACATTGGGGAAAAATCAAGCTGACTTCTCCATTCTCTTTCTTTCTTATGAAAAATATTAAAATGAATCTGGGAAAAAATGTCAGTAATTGGAGCAATGATTTTTTTTTTGCATAGACTCTTATGATCATAAAATGATCAAGCAATTAATTCATAGCTTCAGTGCTAACACTGCGACTGGGAACAAGAGGAATACAGCCATAGTAAAATACAGCTGTCTATCAGAAGGACTGCATATAGACATCTTTGGCCATGTAGGCTGTGGGCCCTCTGGAAATACGTCAGTTGCATTGCCAACATGACAAAGAAAATTGCAATGTTCAGAATTAAGAACAGTCTGGTATATGAAGCAGACAGTGACGGGGCTCTGCTGTGTGTAGTTGTCGCCATTCGTGCCTGTCCAAAGTGACCTTTCATCAAGCCCCCATTTTTATGCTTTTCATATGTTACATCTGCAAAATCTAAAAGGTCTTTCATTTCCTCATCTTCATCTATGGGTAGTTCTTTCTGTGCCAAAATCTGAGCTTTTTGTCGAATCTTTTTCTCGTTGACTTCAATCTGTTCAAAAATATCAGGCACTGCATCCACGAATTTGTAGTGTTTGCCTCCCCTTCGGCTTTTCTTTGACTTGCTTTGCTGCTGCTGCTGAGATATGGAAAAAATTCTGTCAATAGCTTCCTCAGTCTGTCTCTTGTCTGAAAATCTTAGCAGACGCTCAGCAGTCTCCCTAAAGTTTGCTGAGTTCCGGACTCGGGACAGGATCTGCTTTTCCAGTAGCTGGAACACTGGTTTAAAATGCTGCAGGTTCTGTTCCACAACAGCAGCATAGTCCTTCACCTCAGGGACAGAGGTGCTCTTGATGGCAGAACTCTGGTCAAACAGAATTTTCTGACGATCTGCAATGACGTGTGCAAAGGCAGTCTGTCCTGAGGTTTCAGCTGTCCACAAGTAAGTTGCGTAGGCATGCTCACTGGTGGTTATGAACACATCCAGTCGTTGCCAGTTTCCATGGACGCTAAAGCTCTGCACATCCACAGATGGCCCTATGAAGAGGTAAGCTGCCCTGGTGATGGGCCAGCGGAGATGCATGGTGACATTCACATAGTTTGTCCCATTGTAGGGATAGCCCCGAGGGTATGTCACTGAGGCAAAGGTTGCTTTCTCACTGTAACCAGTATCGTCCATCCAGTACATTTTATACAGACCATCTCGCTGCCTGATGAAAGCCCCATGGACCCCATCTACCACTGTCTCCTCAAAAGGAACATCCACATTGTGGAAGAAACTTGCTACTGTCTCAAGGGGGCTCCCTTCTCCCAAGTGTATCTGGTCCACAAGGAGGAGAAGCTGTGGGTTGAGGAGGATCAGATTCCTCTGAATGTTCTTCAGCTTCAGCTGGGGGTTATAAGCTCCTACAGCTTCTCCTCGAATGAACACCACCCCATCTTTCTCCACTGCTGCAACCACTCTGCCCTGACAGCTAGCTGCCAGGTCATGCTTGTATTTAGACCATTTGGATGAGCAGTCTTCTGTGACCTGGCCTTCCCAGGGAGAAAAGCAGCTCTTTGACACTGCTGGAGAAAACATCAAAACATTATTGAAAAAAGTGTACTTTGGCCCGTAGAGAGCCTCAGTGATGAAAGGCACGCCATTGGGAGCAAAAGTAAATGAGTTCTGGTCAGGATGTTCATGCCCTGCATTAAAATTTCTCCATCCTTTGATCCAGTCTTTGTATTTGTTTCTGTGCACGATGTCATATATTGCACGTCCCCCAAGTTTCCCTGACTTGAAGGAAAGGAAAGAGCGATCAACTTCTGCAGGTAGAGCACTTCCGTAAGTCACAACACCCCAGTCTTCAAAATAATGCAATGTAGGTGTGCCAAAGTCTGGAGGAGGAACTGACTTCAGGCTCGCATCATACCTAGAGAGGTTAATTTTAGAAAATTAAATGGTTTTCTGATGGAAATGAAAATAATTTGCCAGAACTATGATACTAAAAGATAAAGCTATAAGGAATAACATCAAAATAATACCCAGAACCATGGACAGGTAGACAGTATTAATAGTATTTGTTTTTGTATTTTAGGGAAGGGTCTATGGGGTATTGAGGGTCTCACTACTAGATCGGACTCGTAGTGATCTGCCTGTTTACAACCTCCCAAGAGCTGAGATTATAGGAGTGCATCACCACACCCAATCTTAACTGCTATCTCAGTGCACCCTGGGGGCTTGACCAGGACAGCAGATCCAGGAACTGAACCCCTAGGCCCTGAACCTGCTTACAGGTAATTTAATCTGCTGAGCTATTTGGCCATCCCTTAAGATTATTTCTGAAAACACACCAGTATCTCCCACACATAGAGAAAGCCAGTGGTGACCAGAAAGAAGTGAATTTTTACAACTATCAACTTTGGGTTTGACACTGACCTTACTTTGCTGCTAATTTCTGCATAGTCCTTCTTGGGATGCTGGACAATTGCAGAGCTGCCACCCAAATTACTGGAGCTCATAGATTCATTCATTTCCTCTCCATTTCTAGTTAAGAGGCTCTTGATCTAGGAAACTTCCTGCTAGGATCTGGATTCTAACAAGCCTTGAGTTGTAGTAAAGAATTGTTCTAGCAGAACTGATATTATTGAATGTTTGATTTGAAAACATTTCTTCTTACAAAAAGTCATAAATTAAAATATGGTAGATCTTTATACATTAGGTATAATTTATTGCCAATTGCTCATCAAAAAATATAAACAGACAAAATTCCAGAAAACTATCTAATCTTGGAGGGTTTAGGTCAGATCCAAATATTTTGCTTTATATTGAAGATTACATCACATATTTTAGGAAATATTTTACTTAGGACAAATGTTTAATGATAAAGTAATATAATCATAATTAAATTGTTATACTGGCTAAGAACATAGGTTGTTTTTTCTTTTTTTTTTTTTTGTTTTGAACATAGGTTTCTAAAGTCAGAAAATCTCCAAAAATAAAAATGGAAATGATTGTTTATTTTAATTTGGAATAACTGCCTTGAACTATCATATCACTTGGTGCACAAGAGCAGAGAGGTAGACTCCTCTTATTAGCTCTTATGTACCTTTTTCTACTTGAGTCAATCACGTGCAGTAGAATTACTCTTATTAGTGTGTGATTTTAGAACCCTCCCTGGATTTCTGGACCATAAAACTAGCTGTAGCCTAGAGTCTCAGGTTCAGGAAATCAGAAATCATGTTTCTACTGCAAAATGTTGGTATTACTAAAGTGATTTAACAAATACAAACACAAACTAAACTAGTCATCCTTCTTTGTTTTGGTTGGCTTTTTAAACTCCTGTAAGGGAAGATTTTTAACTACATCTAGACTTAGCACTAACCTGACTCCTGTCATCAGCATTATAATCTGGCTTTTTACTTATGAAGTAAAAACACTATTATGTGATTTCTCCATAACCCTGAAAGAAGTAGGTTAATATACATAGTTCTTTTGTGAAAATAGCTTTTAAAATGGTAAATGACAGACAGCTACTACTTTACTAATATTTTTCTAACTGTTTAAACTCTGAAAAAAATAATGAAAAAACCATGTAAGACTCATTTTGGAGTTGGTGCAAATATCTATATCTCAAAGACAGCAGGAATTAATAAATAACTGGTTCCCTATCATTTTGATTTTCAATTTATTGGATGCCAACAATATATTTGGCAATACTTTCAAAGGAGATTCAAACTTCTACTTCTGGGCTTAAAAGATTATAGCAAAAAAAATTACATGGTCCGTTAGTTATCAAAGTGAAGGCGTTAGGTAGTTTCAACACTCTTCAAACTGTAGGAACAGCTTTGCTATTAGAAGATCATAATGCTCCACTTACCAAAGCAAAATATTTCACTCTTTCTTTTATATGTCCATCAGCATAATTTGGTCTAGGTTTTAGGTTTTCTTCTCATATGATTTTAAAAAATGATGCCCAATTGAATCATTCTAATCTATGAAAAAGTACAAGCCTAGGCCATCTCTACTATAAAGGAACCAATAATTATGCATAGCAATTACATCTTAAATGTAAAGGAATATTTTGAGCAGAAGTTCAAATACTGATATAAGTTGTACTGAACCTGTACATACATAGGTGATATGGGAAGGCATTTAAAAAGGCTTTAGTTTTTCTTTTTGAATACAAAAAAGTTAGTGCTCAACATGGATAGTACTCCAGGTACAATTTCTCATAAGGCCAGCTAACCATGTCATACCAGAGAAACTCCGTGTGCAAAGTGCACCAGCGCTGCCCCTTGGATGCAGTTCCTGGACCTTCCACCACACGGTTCCTTCTGATCTGGTCAGCCAGCCAGTTTCCACTGCCATTACGCATAACAAATTTATCCAAGAATACTAACTGGCTTTCGGGACCATAAAACCAGTTGTAGTTTGAGTCTGCAATGGCCACAGTTCTTTGAAACCCTGGAGAAGGAAGTTTCAACAAATTAACAGGTTTAAAGTTACATACTCCTATAAAGATCTAAATAATGATTTCCAACCTACTTGTGAATTTCAAATCTACTTACAAATAATGATCAATTGAATATCTTAGATAAAAATAAACGAAACCACAATGTCCACATTCAACCTGTGCCATTAATCATAATTCCTCTGAAAGTCTTCCACAAATCTTGTATGTAAGTTTGTTTTTGTGATATGGTAACATGTTACTGGTAACAAACATGCCACATCTATTAATGTGTACACACACAGCCCTCTCTCATTTTCCAGTCTGCATGCTGGGTATGAGGCATATATATATTCTTATGGTGAGCAGTTCCTGAGTCTGTAATGGTACAGTGCTTCAAAGGACCTCCAATAAAATGCATGCTATATAGTGTATAAAGACCCAGATGGGGCTGGGGAGATAGCTCAGTGGTCCTGGGAAGTGCAAGGACCCAGGTTCAATATCCAGTACTGTATGCACCATGCCAGTCATCGAAACCAAGTGTGGTAACACATGTCTGTAATCCCATCATTGAGGAGTCTGAGACAGGAGAATCACTATGAGTCCCAGCTGCATAGTGGGACCACGTGCCAAATTAAAAAAAAGATCCAGATAAAAACCCAATTCCCAGAACACAGTCTGACAGCATGTACTGCTGAAAATTAAACGAAGTACCACGATCATAAAGTCAAGTGTCATTATGGATTTGAATAAGCAAAAAAAAAAGTGATACTGGATGCACTCCAGGTACTCTTAAGAAGGAAGAATAGCCGGGCATGGTGGCGCATGCCTTTAATCCCAGTACTCGGGAGACTGAGGCAGGTGGATTGGTGCAAGTTCGAGACCAGCCTGGGCTACAAAAGTGAGCTCAAGGCCAGCATCAACTGTATAGCGAGACCCTGTCTCAAAAAGACAAAAAAAAAAAAGAAGAATAAAAGAAAACTCTGGGCCAGACAGAAATAATCGTTACCTGGCCATCAATTAGAGCAATACATACATACATACATACATACATACATACATACAAACAAATAGAGAATGTGGTTACAAATAGACAAAACAGATACTTTCTTTTAAAATGCTTCCATGGCTGTGTTTATACCTAAATTAGTTATTTTTAACAGTTTAGTAAATGCTCTTCTAGGTAAATTTTATTATAAAATGTGATACTATAAAAATCACATTTCAGCACATACTTTACTTCCCATTAAGTCTCACTTTTGGTATGATGCCTGGCTTATAGATGCTCCATGTAAGTTTGTTGGGCTAATATACATGAATATCCTTGTAAGTGCTCCTGTTAGAGGTTCTCCTAGTACTGTTTCCAGGTTAGAAAGTAGTCCAAACACAGCCATAACAGATCCAAGCCAGAGGTGGCTGGTTGTTAGATCTTGGTTCAAATTATGGAGTGCTAGGAATTAGAAAAACTCCCTACTTAAAGGTATCTTTCTTTATCAAGATGAACTGCAAAACAGACCTTGCCTACATATCTAGCAAGCAGTAAAGTAAGTTTAAACTGTACCTGAAAAATTTGCTCTGTGGCATTTTTTAAAATAATTTATTTTTTAAGAATTTTTTTTTTCTTGTTTCAGAACTTTTGTTTATTTATTCATTTTTTATGGCCAGCTCAGCCTGCCCTGAGGGCAGGGCTGGCACAGCATGTGCCAGGGATCGAACCACATTCCCTGCAGCTGCTTGCAGGTGCTTTAGACCACTGAGCCATCCTGCAATTACAAGTTTTATAACAATGTCTTTTTTTGCTTTTCATATTTTATACTATTTCAAATATTTAAAGAAAACACCAAAATACATACATATCTTTCATTTTTTGAATCATTTCTGCAGTATTTGGAACACTTTAAAAATTAAAATTATATTACTAAAAACTAAACTAAAAACTCAAAGTTACAACAGCAATCACAGAAAAAGGAAAACTGGCAACTACTAATTTTTATATTTTATTTAGATGAATGAAAGTGAGTTTATGGGCCTTAAAGCTTATACAAAGTGTGCACTATAAGCCGGGTGTGGTGGCACACGCCTGTAATCCCAGCACTCGGGAGGCTGAGGCAGGAGGATCGGTGAGAGTTTGAGACCAGCCTGGGCTACAAAACTGAGCTCAAGGCCAGCCTGAACTGTACAGTGAAACCCTGTCTCAAAAAGACAAAAATAAATAAATAAAGTGTGCACTATATTAGCATTAAAGTTATATACTAGCCTTATATTTATACATAAAAAGTAGTACTGTGGAGTACAGAAATTATGTTTGATTAGTTTCAAGCTTTGTAATACTTAAATCACAAATAGATACCAAACTGTCCAGCTAGTAGAGGAGCTCTCTAATTCACTATATATATCTTAGTGGAAAAATACTCTAAATGCAATATAACTCTCAGACCTCATTTTCATAATTTAAAAATTATAATCATGTAATGTGCTCCCATTTCTGAAGCTTTTCTGTACCTGGCAAGATGGTTCTATACATAAATGCAAAGTGTCGTTTAAGCCAAGGATGGCTAAAGTGGTTGATGCCAAAGTGCCTCTGCACAAGGAACAGATACTGGAACAGAGATCTGGTGGTGTAGCTGCCGTACGCCACTCCTTCATACAGAGAGCCATCGGTTACCTCTCGCAGCAGGACTATGGATTTCTCCATGATGGTTAGGACTTGTTTGGTCCATAAGTATGCTTCCTGCAGATATCCTGAAGGTGAAACACATACAAACAGTAACTAAAGGGATTAATAACATGGTCAAATGGAGCCCTTGACACCGTATCATCAGTTTATGTTATTACAAACTGCATTGTGTAAAACTCTCACTTGTTAATATTATAAAGAATATCAGTCGGGCGTGGTAGTGCATGCCTGTAATCCCAGCACTTGGGAAGCTGAGGCAGGAGGATCAGTGCAAGTTCGAGATCAGCCTGGGCTACAAAAGTGAGCTCAAGGCCAGCCTGAACTGCATAGCAAGACCCTGTCTCAAAAAGACAAAAAAAAAAAAAAAAAAAAAATCATATTAGCAGAGGCCAGTAGCCAAGTCCTTGACGTAAGTTAAAAGGTTCCTGCATGCAAACTACTTATTAATTAAATGATAATAAACTCAGAAGTGGTATCAAGTCAATTGCAGTATACCACCTATAAGATCACAAAAAGAAGGTAGATAAGATTTACACCTTAAGACTCCTACTTACTTTTCCTGAAATCTTCCTGAAAATTCTTTCTGAAGTTTTATCTTTTTATAAAACTATTGTTCTTATTGTATAGGGCTTAAAATAACCTATGAAATATTACACGTTATATAGAGTTTCCAGTGTGCGCTGCCATTGCGCCTTTCATGCTTTATACAGTTTTAGATTTTACAGGATCTGAAAAGGCAGCCCAGAGGAGTGAGAATCCACTGAAATGGAATGTTGAAAATAATCAACCAGGAGCGCTGAGCCTGCCAAAAATGTGCCACGTGGCTGCATCCACATACTTCTCCAACTGGTCACATTTTCAGTGTCCCTGCAGAAACTTCAAAGTCTAAAAAAGCTTGATAAAATCTTTTGGACATACAAATTTAGGCACATAGGCAGGAAAAATAATTTACATAGCCTTTATGATTCTTACAGCACTGACTAGAGTCTTAATCTTTTCAATAACATGGTTATGCTTTGTTATCCATTCCCTCCCACCCCCCAAATTACAGAAAGGTTAATTTGTTCCAGATGTCAGGCACATTACTCAGAAGAAATAACTTTTTATCTAAACCTAAGACTTCAGATTTAAGGTTTGGCCATTTTTGTTTGCTTTCTTTTTTTGAGACAGGGTCTCCCTATGCAATTTGGGCAGGCTCTGTGCTCACTTTTGTAGACCCTACGCTGATCTTGAACCTCCCAAGTGCTGGCAGACAGCGTGCAGGGCCTAGGTGGCATGCAGATCCAGGGATTGAACTTAGGACCTTGTGCTTGCCAAGTAGGTGCTTATGCCTCTGAACTATCTCCCTAGTCCCTTTTGTTGCCTGTTTTTAAAATACATAATGCCTGGGGATAAAATGAAGCTTACTGCTTCCCAAACAGAGGACAGGCTTATTGTTATATTTCCACAAATATGTGTCAGTCACCTCCAGTGTTGACCTCCCTACTAGAGCCTATGTGGTAGAGGGGGTGACAGAATGCTTACAGGACCAGGTTCTACCAGCTCTAGGTCTGAAACCAGCCTGAGACGCTGACCCTGGCTCACAGGAATAGTTGTGTCCTCACTATACAGGTGATCATTAATTGTACTTGGGTTCCTTCTGCCACCCAGTTCTACACTGGACCTGGTCAGTCTTTTTCATGGTTTTCCATTCCAATTTGTCATGTGGCTTAAAATTTCAGTCATCCCATTTTTCCTCTCTCTGTCCTTCATCTCCAACAATATCCAATGTCCCTGAGGCTGCTGTTCCCTGTATATCACATTATTTTAGTTTCCTTTCCTTCAATTATCTTCTTTAGGTAATATCTACAGGAAGCAGGGTGTAAGCTCCTGTCAGCACAAAGGACTAATACTTTCCTTGAAGATTTTATTAAGAATGGTGGCTGATATGACAAAGGACAAAGTTAAGTCTGAGTAACATCTATTGTTGAATAATCTGTAAAATACTAATTTTATGGGGATAGAAACAGAGATTTTCTTAGATTTTTCTGACTCCAACTGCATATTCACTATTCTAATAATTGACAGTGATAGAGCTGCTTCTCTTATATATATTGTCATTTATAGCTTTCTATAGCAGCTGTAATCAAGTTAGAGTTATAAGAAAGAAAGCAACACTGACAGTTGTGTAATATGTTAATGTAAAGAGCCATATAATCCATGAAAGCTTCTTCTAATTGTGATCTACATGATCTAGCCTAGCTGTTTTGAGTCTTTAAAGGAAAAAAATAGTAGTGTTATAATTCCTATTTGTGTCTTAAGAATACTCTTTTCAAATAATAAATTGAATGTGTAGCTCATCCATTTTTATTTTTATTTTTATTAGTCTAGGCCTGCAGTACATTATGATCACATCCTCATGGGGCACTGGTGCATGCACAGGGCACATCTTAATTCTCCTCTTCCCCTTTCTCTTCCCTGCTTTCATCTCTTGGTTCTTCATCTTTTGTAAAAGATCTACTTTTCTACTTCCTAGTATCCATCTTTTATTTTGTTCTTTATTTATATTTTGCGTTTCTCATAAACCAGGCTGGCAGTTTTCACAGCCAAAATTCTCTAGAAAAATACTCATCCCTGACCTTATGCTGTAAGGATATGACCTGGACCATCTAGACCATAATTATGTAGCCTGCAGGCTAACAGGACTAGAAGCAACTAAGAAAGCAATAATCCTTAATTAGCTAAGAGGCACCCTGGGTGTTACTTCATCTCATGGGCTTAGTTAAGACCCAAGTGTAAACATGTTCCTAAGAGCAATCATTTAAGCCACTGCCACTGATTTCTTCTTGGGTATTTCCCTGGCCATGATGTAGTCACACGTACCTTGATTCATCAGGATCAGGCTTCCTGTGAGCAGAGCCATGCAGTTAGTGGGCTGATGATTGTGCAGGTATTGAAAGCCCCATCCTCTCCTGTATGACGTTTCATACATATATCCTGAGGCATTGGCTATCACTTCAAGAAACCTTTCCTGCTGCATCTTGCTCAGGTAATTGTATAAGAAGTCATAAGCAGTGGCAAAACCCACCAGGGAGTGAGCAAGCGGGACTTCATCCCAAGGAGCATCTTTCACCAACCTGTAGAGACAAATGGACTATGTCAGCAACTGCACCAGGACTCACAGCTTGCATCAGACTTCTGATGAATCCATTTTTCAGAATTCCAGGGTACAAATGAAGACAATATCCAACAGACCACAGGACACCAAACTGACTTTCTTCTCCATTAGAGCCAAACAAAAGTTGGCTTCATGTGAAAATTAGCACTTAGGCTTTGGGCCACAGTAAGATTTGAAGAATTTAAAGTTTTGATTGTTGCATTCTTGATGAAAGGTAGTAGAACATATTCAAAGAGATTTAAACCACAGGGCATACAGCGGCAAAATTCCCTGGAGTCCTCACCATCCAGGACCCAGCCCTCCCTTTGCACATTACTTTCCTCTCCTATACCCAGGCAGTGTGACACCTAAGTCCAAGTTGTCTCAATCTGGACAGATCTACTGGTCAACACCACGGTGGGAGGATGGATGAAAAGGCTGATGCAAGTGAGCAGAATTTCATTCCACCTCAGGATTCCTCTATCTCATTCTTTACCATAAAATGAGCTGCACATTCTTTAAGGTTCTTCCAGAGATTCCTGAAAGTTGATCCTCCGTGAAGTATTATCATTTCTCAAGAAGGCAAATCTGTTTGACTACCTACATTATTCTACTAATATTTGGTCTGTACTAAACAGGAAGCATAATAAGATATTGTACAATCATAACTATATATCTGGAAACCCCCTCCTCATCTGCTCAGGAGGTTGCTGAGTGACCTCTACGACAAAGAAACAAATGAAGAGTACACTGTGCTTCAGGAGGGGAAGAAACCCCTCAACTAGGGATTAAGTTCCACATTCTACGTTTGAAGCCTTATCCTCTTTCTCAGAATGTTTTAAAATTCCTAAGACTTAAAATATAGGCACATAAGGAAATCCCATACTTTGAAATATAACTACCAGCACACATACTTAAAAAAAAAAAAAAAAAAAAAAACAATGTAGGTGTTTTACTTAGGTACTGAATATAAGTATTTAATAGTGAGGATACTACCATAATTTATAAATGGTAATTAGCATGAATTTTGAGACATTTGCAACAATTGTAAGGCAACATGGAAATATCTGTGGTATCACCTATCTGTAACAAAGTTTCTGGTTCTCCCAATATTATTGTTGTTGGTTATTTCTATAGTTGAAATTAGTGAAAATTAAAATGCAGTTTTTTCTTCCAAATGAAACCCATAGACCCTAGGTACAGAATAATTTTAAAATATTCTGAGTGCCTCTTCCAGATTTCATTCTTCCTTCAGACATTTATACTACTAATAGAATCTTAGTAGGGCTTTCCCTAGACACCCTGTGAAAATTTCAATAAACTCTCCAACAATATCTTACCAATTCCTTGTTTTTCTGCCCCTATTGTAAGTACATGTATAAGGATATATCTATGTATATATGTATATACAAGTCCATATACCTATGTATATGTGGACTTATATCTGTATCCCCTACTAGACTTTGTTTTACTATGACACTAAGGCAGATCCTTAAGAGTCTGTGCAGGTGTGTGTGTGTGACAATGGGAAGCTCTCCTAGACTCAAACCAGAGACATGGCAGGGGACTGTTACCTTATTAGAATTTAAATCCTACAGCATGTTTTTCACTGTTGCATACAAAACTAGATTCTCCACCTAAGAATACTTAGGTATACATAAAAGTTTCTATAAATATTTTTTGAAAGAAAACAGGAAGGGACAAACTTACAAAGCTACACAATACTGCTGATAATGATAATGTGGTAATTATGGAGTTGGGTATTTGGAGGGATACCTTTGCATTTAGAAATTATTAGTGAAATAATTAGCTGCCCTGGAGATAAAGCCTGGTACTAAAAAGAGTAAGATCAGCGGGTTTCTAAACCCTGATAGGATTTGACTGACGTTGGGAGATACAAAAGTTACATGTTTTGTTATACAGGTCTTACTGTAACTTGCCCTTGACCACCCAGTAGAAATGTTTAACCACAAGGCATAAAATATAAAGCTAGATTATTATGCTGAGCTGTAAAAGGCTTAAATCAATAGCTTCCAACATTGCCAGTTTTGCCAATAATCCACTGTGATTATGGAACATTGGATTATTTATAAAACTACTTTCTCTTAGTTCAATAGAAGAAATTTTTTTGTACCAATAATGATTAGAAAAATTATCATGTCTACACCCTGTGCTCTGTATAACTATTAGGAGGACAATAGGAGGACAATATGCATTGCATCAAATACTGAAAATGTACTACTAATGTGTTTTGAAATTGTCACGTTGTTATTTCTTATTAAATGCAATAACAATAAATAAAACAGCTTACTACACAACTGGTAAGTCACCTTGCTGGTGCATAGTCCTTGTAAGTTGACAGCAAGAATGTGAATTAATTCCCTACTTCTGAGGGACAAAACTCGAACTGCATGCTTTAAGCCAGGGAATTAGGAACATATTTTTCACAGACCCATGTTAAATGGTGAGACAGATGCCAAGTTATTTGTACCCAGTCATGTGTCACTATACTATGTCATGAGTACCTATAGATGACAATTGATATAGCTATAGCTGCTATTAGAGAATTTCTTCCACTTATTAAACCTACAGACATCTGAATAACCAGTAGGTTTATTTTATAGATAACAGAACACGTGGTATAATGCTCAGTCATCAAGAAATACTAAGCAAAATTTTATGAAAATTCCTATGTTCCAACATATGATTTTCAATTCAATGAAACATTTACATACCAGTAATATATTTAGTTTTTTTTTTCTGGTACCTTCAGGTCCATCCAAATATTACAAAAGCTGATCTGTAATAACCATAGTTCTGAAAGGTTTTTGAAATCCTTATATTTAGAGTCCTACCCTGCCTCAGAAACAATGTGCAACAGTGGAAGAAATCACATTTTGGAATCATGAGAACCAAAGAAATCTGGTCCCAGCCCATGAATGGAAGGAGAGAAACTATCATATTCAATGTTATATGGAATAGAAATCGACAAATTTACTGAAAATACCAGTGAATCAAGAAATTATTCTTTTAAAGCCAAAGCATTGATTTGTAAGTTTTGCCTTAACTTAAAGTATATTTATGTCTACACATTCATCTATTCTTAAAGTGGAGTCAAAGTCTGCTCTTTGAATATGGATCTACAGATGTAGTTTCATTGTTCCTCCTCCAAAGAACATATACAACATATTCCCACAATTTCCAACTTTGATTTCTCCATACTATAGAAAGAAACTAAAGACATGTGAGGATTGTAGATTTTTAAAGTTTTCCGTTTATGTCTTATAAGTCTCAATTACACTAAATCTTTATAGCAATTTTAACTTTCATTTTGTTTTTGGTAGTGGAGATTGAACTGGGGCCTTCGCACTTGGCAGGCAGGTGCCCCTGAGGCTGCTCTGTCTCCCCAACTTTTATAGCAATTTTACAATAAGTTGTTTCAAAGCATTTAAGTTGGCCTTGAAATTATTATTTTTCTTTTTGAACTCATACTTCTATTTACATAATATTAAAATTGCATAATTACAGTTATCAGTGACATAGGCATTAATCAACTATAAAAGAGCAGCTAGCTCAGCTCTCAATTTAGCGTACCCAAACACTTCCTCGTTAAATCACTTAGAACATCAACAAAAGGACTTTTAGACTAGATAGCTGGATGTGTCAACATTTGGAAGACTTTAATAACTCACAAACAAACACTCAAAATCACAAAGGCATGACGTTACATGACCATTTGTATAATCCACCTGAGCACAAAATATACCAATGGATCATTTCCATTTCTATTATTAGTACATCTTTGTAGTACTTAATGCTCCTTGTCTGGATCTGGCACGTGAACATAACACATCTCAATTCTCTTGTCAACCCCTGTTTTTCCTCTCTCCTCCCTGCAGGCTCCAGCTTGATTCCCTTCCCATTTGAGAAAACTATACTTCCATACTTGCTAATATCCATCCTTTATTTTTCTCCTTATTTACTCTATATTTGGGTTTCCCATACAAGAAATGAGATACTTAAGTTTATGTGTCTGATATATTCAGTTTCGCATTAGTCTTCAGATGCATCCATTTCCCCACAGTGGAGTTTAACGTCAAAAAATAGAGAAAGTTCATTAACATAGATTCCCTAATGTAACTAGTTTTTGTGGTCTCACCATTGGTGTGCAATCAGAAATATGTATACTTACATAAAAAAATATATTAGAATACTTTTTCAGTCTCATATGTCTGTGAAGTTATTTTTCTCATATGCTTTAAATCAAAACAATCAATTACAACAATGTAAATACAAAAGTAGACATGCAACATTTACAAAAATATAAAACACCTTCCTTCTCATATAGTATATTTGTTTTCAAAACACTTTTTCCTAAAATTGATATTTAGGATGCTTATATTCTTTTCATAACATAAGATGCTTTTATTATTTTAATAGCTTAAGTGTATTTTTCTTTTCATATTTAATATGGCAAATTTCACTAGGAATAATGAAATAAAACTTTTTTTTACTTTTAATTTTTATGCTGTTTAATTCTTAAGTGTACAGAGGTTTGAAAACTGAGTCCAAAATTTGAAAACTTGCTTAAAATATTTTCAAAGGTGAATTTATGTGAGATACACTGTCCTGAATATAGAAAGTGACTATTAACTTCTTGGCTTAGTTGGTAGGGTGTTGGTAGGAAAAGATATAAAAAAAGTGCAATTTCCATGAACTAAACTGTAACCATAAAAGGGAGAAAAGAGGCATAAAGAACTTTACAAAAATTAGCATTTTATTAACCAAAGTTTTACTATAACAATATTATGTTGATATATTTCTTCCATTATTATAAATTCTTCCTGATTTATTATGTACAGAATAAAATAGTAGGCAATCTAAGAACTATGTATTACTTAAAATTTCACAGCTTATTTAACTAAATAACCAATAAAATGAAGTCCAATACAACATTGGCTTCTACTTTCATGTAGCTCTGAATTAAGAATGTTCAAATGACTCCATCTTAATATTTTAAAAATAGTTTTGATAGTCTACAGAAATGTATTTATAAATCAATATACAGAGTTACAAGAATATTATTGTTATAATGCTACTGTGCTGTCTTAGCCTGGGCTTCACTGACAGAATCCACAGACCAAGTGACTTATGCAACAGAAACACATAACTGTCACACTCCTGCCAGGTGTGAGTCTAACATCAAGATGACAGCACAATCAGGCTAGGTGAGAAGACTCTTGCTGGCTTGTAGGTGGCCAGCCTTCATCTCAATGTGTGCTCAAAGGGCCTTTCCTAAACTGTATAGCTTCTCTTCTTACAAGGTCTTGAATCTCACTGTGAGGGGCCCTCCCTTAGGAGCTCATCTAAACCCAATTCCTAAAGCTTCCACGTTCAAGTACATCCTCAACAGGAATTAACTCAAAAAAGTACAAAGGTTCTATTGTCTGTCAAACCTTTCCAACAGAATAGCAAAACTAAACTAAAGTGACCCTTCTTTTTCTTATTTCGGAGTAACATGAAATACAGTTTATGTATTATGAAACATTTGCTTAGTATAACAGAGAATTTTTGTTTACAGTGATTTGACTTTAGACAAAGTAGTCATTGAATTATACATTTTAAAGAAAATAAGCTTAGAAAGAATTATAAATTTAAATAGAGAACACAATAGTGAACTCTTTTGAAATGCCTGTGTGTGAAATGGAAAGGACAGAGCAGAGCCCTTTACACTTGCCAGTCCCACTGCAGCTGTGTCCATGGAACAGTACTTATGCCTCTGCTTGCCTTGTGTTTGGTCACACCACCAGCTTCTGCCAAAATAAGAAATAAGGTACATTCTTTTTTTTTTTTTTTTTTTGAATTTTATTTTTTTTTTTTAAGAATTTTTTATTTTATTTATCTATTATTTTCTTGTTTCAGAACCTTTGTTTATTCACTCATTTTTATGGCTGGCTCAGCCCACCCCGAGGGCAGGGCTGGCGCAGCATGTGGTGCCGGGGATCGAACCGCGGTCCCTGAAGCTGCCCAAGCTTTCCCAAGCAGGTGCTTTAGACCACTGAGCCATCCCGCCGCACCCAAAATAAAGTACATTCTATTTTTAAATCTCAATTAGTCTACTCATTCTAAATGTCTGTTTCCTGAGACAGTAACTTGAAAATCATTCACCCAAGTGGCTTCATATGATTGGAAAAACATCTAATTACAAGTCATGTATTACTTTTCCTTTTAAAAACACAGTTAATATAGCAGTGATTCATCTTTTTTCCCCTCATTTTAAATGTGAATCACAACTGAGAATGTTATATGTCAGTAATAAGATAAATTTTGTAAACAATTGCTATAAAATTTAGCTTAATTAGGAAGTAGATTACTAACCTGTGTGGTTTTGCCAGAAGCACCTTTGGGTTTTGGTAGTGGTCTACCAAGAAGAGCAAGATAAGCCTACAATATAGACAGACTTGACCCAAAGGGCTCGAAATGGGAAGCCAGTAATCCAAACAGTATACTGAGTTAAACTATGGTCTGGATTTCTGTCATACTCAAATAGTTTCATCAGGTGGCTAAGGCTAACTTCAGCATTGTGAAGCAAAATACAATATTTATAGTTGAAAGAGAGTGGTCATAGTTCACTATTAGTTAGGTATATAGTACTGTCAGCCCCTTTCACATGCATTATTTCATCTTCTCAATTCAATCACATACTATATCCCCAAAAATTTGCATAGGAAGGTAATGTGTTCAAGAGCACAAGATTACATTAAGTGACGAGGCCAAGAATGGAATCCAGAACAATTTTTATCTAGAATTGCTTTTACTTCTTATTGGTAAGAAGTACTACAATTCATAAAGTCATTAAGTTTGTTAGTAAGGACCTTGGAGAAGAAAGTACCAGAACAAGTGGACCACCTAAGAGCGGGACAGAAGAGCATTCTTGGTAAGACACGAGAAAGTTTTAGGTTCCACCTCTGTTTTCACATCAAGAAATGAGATCTGCAAAAACAGGCAGATATTAAAGACTATGATTCTATAATCACATGGCTCTGAAAGGTCCAAGAACTGTGAGACACCAATCACACCAAATTCCTAAACAAGTTTGCCCCTCCTCATAACCCTCTGATGAGCTTGGGACTCAAATGTACTACTCTAGAGGAGTTGGCATGGGGGTTTGGGTGTGATCTGCATGCTTAGAACCTTGTGCCCCTTACACTGTTAAGAGACTGTCTCCTTAACTACACCATAGCCAGGTTGCTCTGGGCCCTCTTCTCTAGGAGACTTCAGTTTTGCCTAAGGACTGGAATAAACAAAATGATACAGAGCTTTTTTGAAAACTCAATATAACATCCTAAAATGGTCCTACCATTCCTCAAAGTACCTGCCAGAGAAGGTCAAGTTTCCAAAACATTAAAGTTTTCTTCAGTCAGTATTTGAGGATATGGTCTCTGCCTTGCAGTCACTGTAGGAATATAGAATCCTACTTTTAATAATATGGTAGTGGACACAACCAAAAAGTTCAGTTCAATTCAGTTCATACTGGTTTCCTTTCCTCACTATAATAGATATTACTGATTAAATCTCCCCTTTCCATTTATCTAGTGTCTGATTTTATTTAGAGTGCACAGACATGGATAATGAGTTATCCTTTTTCAGGATTTACTCAGGGAAAAAGCTACTCTGTATATGGCAACAGCTGCTAGGAAGATAACAATATGACAAATGGAAGCTGATTATATATTAAAACATCTTCAGGGAAAACAACTTATCAGTTCTGAATTGTAAATGATCATTTTCTCCTTCAATTTATATTTCTATACTCATTAAGTGACTAGATTTAGTATAGCAGAGCACTGCCACTTAATTTAATTCAATATCTCAATTATGACATTTTAAAATATGAAAATTAAAAGTAATATTTTTATTTAAATAAAAAGTATTCTAGATGATTTGCAGATAATATTGAGTTAATCCCAGGGTCACAGTATACCAAGCTAATGAGAATAAAATGTGGAGTGGAGATACCAAATGGGAAAGGCATTGCTATGCCATTATTCTAGTGTTTGATCCTCTGAGATGAAATCTTGTTTTCCAAATACTCAAGAACACTACCATAGCATAACCTATCTAAATGGCACCAAAAAGCATTCATAATTATGCTCCTTCTTAACTGATCAAATGTGTCATGGGCTGGCATAAACCTTCAGGTTTCAGCATAGAAGAAAAACATGAGAAAATTACTCAAATTTCTGGTAATAAGCTTGGGTCCAGCTAAACTGTCAATTCTTAAAGATAGGTGATAGATACAAAGGATTTCATATGCTGTTCTTTCCAACTTAGTATATGTTTGAAGTTTTTCATAATAAATTTCAAAATAAAATGAAAATTTCCCTAACACAAACTTGGTAATAAGAATTCTGTTTAGGAGGAATGGCAGAGATCAGAGGACCAGGACTAACAGCAGGTTCACATATCAAATTCCAATGCTAAATTTTGCAAGTATCTGTTGCACATAGGCACCTATACTCATCATATGAAAATAATAACAGAATTGTTTTCTATTGAAACAGTACCTTTAGTATTTTATATGCTTGACATGTCCTTGCTTTTTTATGTGTAAGACTTCAAATACTGTTTAGCTAGACAACTTTATTGATGTTATCACTTCAGCCAAGACTATGCAAGCATCCAGTGATACTGTGCAAAAACCAAATGCACAATAGTTAGGGTCAAGAAGCATAATTTATATGTTTGCATCTGACAGTAATTCATCAGTCATAGTAACTGTCTGAATTTGTGTTTGCTAATCCTTCAATACTGAAGATAAATTTCATAATGTACAACATCAAAAACATGTCATCCATTTCCGACTTACCATGACCAACAGTAAAGATCTAAATATTCTGACATCAAGTGTTTCCTAAAAGTTAGGTCAAAATGTTACTAATCTTCCAGTGTAATCAAAAAGTCCCACATGCAGAGTGGACAATCACATGTTTAAAGCGCATGGTAGACCCAGTAACACCCACTACCTGATCCCCAACATCTGTGTATGTTATCTTCCATAGGAGAAATGATTTTACAGATGGCAATTAAGGGCCTTGTGATGGGAAACTATCCTAACTAGACAGGCCTAATCTAAGTGTTAACAGGTTCTCAGAGTCAAAGACCCTTTTGTGCAGATGGTTAGAGAAAGAGGTGCTGCACAGGAGTAATCAAAGATGAAGGATCTTTGGCTTTGAAGACGGACAACAGAGGCCATCAACAAAGGAATGTTGGGCCCGGCGGGATGGCTCAGTGGTCTAAAGCGCCTGCTTGGGAAAGCTTGGGCGGCTTCAGGGACCACGGTTCGATTCCCGGCACCACATGCTGCGCCAGCCCTGCCCTCTGGGAGGGCTGAGCCGGCCATAAAAATGAGTGAATAAACAAATAAAGGTTCTGAAACAAGAAAAAAATAAATAAAGTTAAAAAAAAAAAAACAAAAAAAAACAAAGGAATGTTCATGCCTGTGAGGAAAGGACTTCTGCCTGTAGCCTCCAGGAAGGGTGCAACCCTTTTTGAACATCTCAATTTAGATCAACTAGACTTCCCTAGAAGGGAAATCAGTGAGCTCTGTTGTAATTTGTTACATTTACAATAGGAAACGAACATAAACTCCATTCTTATATAAGAATAAATAGTCACTGGCTATCAAAGATTTGAGGAAATTCCAGACAAAAAAAGACATAGCTGAACAAAATGATTAATGTATCTTGGAAAAATCAAATTATATATGTAGAATAAAATTTCAAGGCCATTGAGAAAGAGCCTTTGAAAAAAAGGCAGCAAGAAGGTAAGCACAATGTTAGATGAAAGCTAAAAAAGATACTGAAATCCAAAAAAGTGAGGGAATAAAAGAGATAAGGAAATAGAACTGGGGCAAGAAGCTGAACATATGAACAAAAACTAAATGGAAGAGAATTCCAAATATAGCAGAAAACCTTCTCAGAACTACAGTGCATGAAATTCCAGAATGAAAGAATCCATCAAGACCAAGCACATGAATGAAAATAGAGCCACCCCAGACTAACACTCACCATCCTGTAACTCCCTAAAAGCTTCAGAGTGAAACACCAGGTTTCATGCAAAGCATCAGGAATCAGAGTATGATCAGACATCTCAGTAACACAGCTCAGAAAAAAATCGAAGAATATATATCAACTATGACCAGGATCTCAAAATAGAAATCTAAAAATTAGATTTTTTTTTTTCCTCTTGGAGACAAGCGGCTTTGAGGTAAGATAGAAAAATAAAAGGCAAAACAAGATACAGAAATCATAACTAAAAAATTATACTTTTAAGAAAACTGAAACTTCTGGGACCCTGTCAAAGGTACCCAAGGCCTTATGAGTCAGCAGTCCTCTGGATAACTTTAGGCTCTTTTCCTTGAAGACCCACCATACTCAAAGTTCCTAAAAAATGGTAAAAGTTCATAAATTGACCAATATACTCTTGGGAGGTAGACTACCTTTTCCTAGGCCTTCCATCCCCTTCAAGAGAAGCAAAAATATTTTCAGCTCTAGGAAGTAATGTGCATTTCTCTCTTGAGGGCCCCACAATCAATTTTTCCAGGAGACTACTTTGAATTTCTACTTAATAAAATCCTCACACCTCTTACTGACTGGTCCTACACATGCTTTCTCCATGAGGAGTGGATGAACTCAAAATCATGTTCTACTGGCAGGTTGTGTTAGGCTCCTTCTGTTAGTTTTGGGAAACTCCTTAGAACCAGCCTGGAGACAGCTTCTCTAAACCTCTTCAAACCAGAGCATAAATGCCCTCCCCACCTTTTTTCAACTGAGAAGATTGGACAGGATATGTAGATGTTGATACCATGAGGAAGTCAGATGCAATTTCATCTCCTTAGGTAAAATAGGGAGAGATCTGGGTCCAGGAAGAGATGGAACAATGCTGGACATATCTATTGTTCCAGTGTATGTCATAGCCCTATTATTTCTTGCTGTGAAAGACCCTAACGCAGCTAACAAGGTAAGAGAGTGACTTGAGGTCACCTTATGGTAGAAAGGGAATAAAACACTTTCCCATCAAAATAGATGGCCATCTTTGTTTTGGGCAGTGGCTAGCATAGGAACCTGTACGACCAAGTTACCTCTTAAAGCAGGAAAGCAGAACGAGCAAACATTCAACATTTATCTGTTCTCTAGAAACTACTGGAGACTGTCTCTACCCAGATTAGGTTGTATAGTTTGTTTTATTTATTTATTTATTTATTTATTTATTTATTTATTTATTTTCAAGATCCCAACAGTGTTTTATTTTTTCTTCTCAACATCCTGCTCTGCAGCTTCCTTGCTCTCTTCGCCCAAATGCCAAAGAGCCGGGCGTCAGCCCGGGCCATGCACAGACTGGCGGATGCCTTGAAGTTCTTTTCTTCCTCCGTGATGGCCCTGGCCTTCTCCTTCTTGTAGACGTTCCTGATGAGCATCACAGGTCCCGTCAGCTGGGGGGCCAATTTGAGCTCTTCAGCAGAGCTGTCTCCCTTTTGGGGGGCTGATGGCTTCCTGGGGAAGAGGATGAGTTTGGAGCAGTACTCTTTCAGTTGCTGCACGTTAGCCTGCAGGGACTCAGTGGATTTGTTCCGCCGCCTTGGGTCCACTGAGATGCCGATGGTCCAGGCCACCTTCTTGTATATACAGGCCACCCGCAGCTCCTCCAGACTGAAGCCCCTGACGGCTCAGACCTTGGTGTGGTATCGCACCGTGGGACAGCACACGATGGGCCAGATGGGTCCAGACGCAGGGCGTGGGGCGATGCGGCGCGCTTTTGCCTGCCGGGCCTTGCCCCTGCGGATCTTCCCAGCTGGCTGATTGAACCACATAGCCACACGCCGCTGCCAGTCTTTGTGGAAGTGGGGCTTCAGAATCATGCCATTCCGGCTGGGCGCCATGACTGCCTCTTAGGCCGCTGATCAGCAGAACCGAAAAGCTCGGTTGTATAGTTTTAGAAAAGACAACACAGGACTGTTGGCACAAGGGACCCACCCAACAGAGGAGAGGAAAGCACTGGGCCAAAGTAGTGCAGAAGAGCCAGCTCTCAAGCAATCTTGATCACAGCATATCCAAAAAAGGATATGATACTTTACCATCAACTATTAACATCTTACTATGAATGTCTTGTTTGAAAGCCTCACATAAGACTGACATAAGTTTGGTTGTTAATATCAGAGACATCTGAACCTCCAAACATGATATAGGGAAAATACTGTAATTTCCAACTTGTCAGATATCTGATATGTGGAGTTCATATTCTCTAATGGAAGAATGAATTCTAGAAACAATAAAGGTAATGAGTAGGATATATTTATTAAGAGACAGAAAGCTCCTGTCAGAAGAACAGCAGTGAGGGGCACCTGAGTTGTCCAGATATCACATTTTTTATGAAAGTTTTATAAAGCAATACCCATCTGAGTATGACATGAGTTATAGCTGTGATTAACCATTAAGGATGCAAGTATAGTTGCTTAGGGAACAGGGGAACCAAGTTATCTAATGAGGGTGCATGGAATGATATACTTTTCTGGAGGAAATTATGGTCAGTTACCATGGTGACTATCCAGATTTCATTAGGCCTGGCACTTGTCCTTCAAGGAAGTATACAGGCCTGGAGACTTCCCTGGGCCAACTACAAATTCATTTGACCCAGCAACCAGGCCCAGCATATGATGTAGACTGCCCTGAGCCTGCTGGAATCTCATTCAACCCAGCAACCAGGCCCAGTGTGCCCAGTGTGGAAAACTGCCTTAGAACTCCCTGCAGAGAGACTAGAGACAAGATGCACCTAGCTGATTCAGGAGCAGAAATTTTGCCGGAGTAGCATAACAAGTTTACCTCCAAGGGCTGCAGCAGAAAGAAATGGAGTTCAGCAGCCAGACCCAAGCCACAGCCCCCTGGACAAGGTTGAACTTGGTAGACCCAGATCTAGTGCTAAGGTAAGAACTCTACTAAAGCTCTACACTAAAGATCAGAATGCAGAGCTATACAAAATGACAAACAGAAGGAACAAAATGCACCCTGAGGCCCCAAGCCTACCCAGAAGAAATATAGGAGACGGTAGCATAGAAGAAACTGGAAATCACACACTTGAAATTTCTGAAACAATAGCATCCAAAGTAAAGAAACAACTGCAGGAAGGTGTAGTGGAAAACAGATGAGAAATAATTTCTGAAGTAAAAAAAGAAATAATACCTACAATAAAAAAAGTATTAAGTACTTCTAAAGACAATGATAAAAAATAGAGGAGAATAGAAAAATGATGATATCCTTGAATGAGGAGTATAGGAAAGTAATAGAATGTATGAAGCAGATTTGAAGTGCTACACAGGAACTTAACACTTCAATCACAAGCTGGCAAAACTGTTTCAATGAAAGTGAAAATAGACTTTCAGACCTAAAAGACACCATCATAGCTAGTCTAGAGGTAGGGAAAAATATCTCTTATAACAATTAGGATGTAAGAAAAATAATTCAACATCTGCAAGATGATGCAAAGATGAACAATGTAAGACTAATAGGCATCAGTGAGAAAGGAGGACTCAATACAAATGATATAAAAAGAATATGTGCAGAAGTAACAGCATAAAACTTCCCAAATATGGGAAAACAATTTGACTTCAGTTAACTGAAGCATATAGAACTCCAAATAACATCAACCCAATTAAAACCACACCCAGACATATAATAATCAAGATCCCAGAAATTCAGCATAGAACAGTATACTAAAAGCCACTAGAGAAAAGAAACAGATCACATTTAAAGGAAAACCTATTAGAATAATGGTAGATTTTTCTTTACAAACCATGAAGTCAAGAAGAGCATGGAGGACCTCCCTAGGCTCCAGAACTGCTGAACCATGCTGGAGTGACTTTCTCTTCCACGGGGTCCATCTGTCCAACTGACCTCCCTGGCCCCCAGCTCCAATGAGCCACGCAGGAGCAACTCCCTGTTCCACACAGCCAGTCAGACCAACTTTCACCATCTCTGGACCCATCCTTCTTAAGTATGTTAAAGGGAGGTAATTAGTCAGAATTTAGTGAACTCCCAATTTAATATCACAAACTCCCAATTTAATATCAGCTGAGCTACAGAGACATAAAATTTGCTCTTACTGTGTAAAATATACATTTATTAGTTAAAAAGTTTGCCAACTGCTAAATTTCACTACCCACTATTGGCGTAGTTCTGTAAATACAAAAATATAACTGCCTTAATATATAATCTCCGTTGGGTAAGAATTACGCTAAAGGTGTAATTTCAGCAAGCTCTGCACCAAAGGTCAGAGGACAGTGCTCTACACAATGACAATGACAATGACAAGGAGCAAAACGCAATCTCAGGTCCTGAGTTAACGCCCCCCCCCCAAAAAAAATACAAGAGACACTAACACAGAAAAAAAATGAGAATCACACAGCTGAAATCTCGGAATTAATAACATCTGAAGTAAAGAAACAATTGCAGAAAGGTAGAGAGGAAATCAGAGCAGAAATTATCTCTGAAGTAAAAAAAAAAAAAAAAATCTCTGAATTAACAGCATCTAAAATAAAGAAACATCTGCAGATAGGTATAGAGGAAATCAGATTAGAGATAATCTCCAAAGCAAAAAAAGAAATCTCTGAATTAATAGCATCTGAGGTAAAGAAATAATAACAAATAGCTATAGAGGTAGTCAAATCAGAAGTAATCTCTGAAGTTAAAAAAGAACTCTCTGAATTAATAGCATCTGAAGTAAAGAGTCAACTGCAGAATGGTAGAGAAGAAATCAGATGAGAAATACTTTCTGAAGTAAAAAAAGAAAGGATGATCATAATGAAATAACAACTGCTTCTGAAGAAAACACTGATAAAAATTGGAGGAGATTAGAAAAGCTTTGGACTCCTTGAATGAACAACATAGGAAAGAAAGCATGACTCAAAGAAATACACAGGGACTTAAAACATCAGTGACAAGCTGGCAATGCCGTCTGAATGAAAGTGAAAACAGAGTCTCAGATCTTGAAGACATTGTTGCAGCTAGTTAAAAGGTAAGGAGTCTCTTAAAAACAACTACGATGCAGGAAAAAATCAGTCAACATCTACAAGATGATACAAAGATGAACAATGTGAGATTAATTGGCATCATTGAGAAAGAAGGAGTTAAAACAAATGATATAAAAAGAATATGTACAGAAGTACTAGCAGAAAACTACCCAAATATGGGGAAACATTTGGAAGTCAAGTGACTGAAGCATATAGAACTCCAAATAACATCAACTCAATTAAAAACACACCCAGACATATAGTAGTCAAGATCCCAGAAACCCACTGGAGAAAAGAAACCAATTCTAGTTAAAGGAAAACCTACCAGAATAACAGCAGATTTCTCTTCACAAACCTTGAAGTCAAGAAGAGCATGAAAAAAAAAAAAAAAAGAGCATGAAGCAGAGTTCTTCAAGTCCTTCATGAAAACAAATTGCAGACCAGACTGTTATACCCTGCACAACTGTCTTTCAAGTATGAGGGAGATGTGAAATACTTCTGTGACAAAGAACATAAAGAATTTCATGATGACAATGCCAATCTACACAGACTACTAAAATATATTCTACAGAGGGATCAAAATGACCAGAACTTTGCAAATGAGAATGGAAAGAACCTACTCAACAGGGCAAACAATTAAACACAGGGGATAAAGGGGTAAACAAAAGCAAGTAAATAACAGGCATAAATCAATAAATCTCAACTATAACCATTAATGAAAATGGTCTCAATTCACCAATTAAAAGAAACAGACTGGCACCGTGGATCAGGAAGGAAAGCCCCAAAATTTGCTGTATACAAGAAACTCACTTAACTCATGAAAAAAAATCATAGGATGAAAGTCACAGGATGGAAAACAATACTACATGACTCAACAGCTCAGATAAAAGCAGAGGTAGCAATCCTACTCTCAGATACCTCAACTTCAAAACAAGAATGATCAAACGAGGTAAAGAATTCCACTAAATACTGGCTAGGGGAAAATTCAAGAGGAAGAGATGACACGCATAAATATGTATGCACCCAACATGGGAGCACCCACCGATATAAGACAAATCTGGACATAAAAAAGCTAACATCTAGTACAACAATCCTAATATGAGACCTCAACACCCCTTTCCCAAAAAGATAGGTCAAGAAGACAAAAAATTAGCAAAGAAATAACAGAACTGAACCAGTACTTGGAAAAAAATGGACTTAGTGGACATACACAGAGTGTTCCACCAAACCACTTGTGAATACACATTTTTTTCAGCTGCTCATGGGACATTTTCTAAAACAGACCACATACTAGTCCATAGGTCATGCTTATGCATATACAAGAAAACAGAAATTATTTCATGCCTATTATCTGACCACAGTGCAATAAAACTAGAAATAAATGATAAAAGAAACCACAAGAACCCCATAAACACATGGAAATTAAACAGCACCCTTCTCAGCAACCGATAGGTTAGAGATGAAATTAAACAGTATCTATAATTTAATGAAAATTCAAACACAACTTCTCAGAATTTATGGGATACAATGAAAACAACTCTTAGAGGGAAATTTATGGCTCCAAACTCACACATTAAGAAAATTGAGGGGCCGGCAGGATGGCTCAGTGGTCTAAACTGCCTGGTTAGGAAGGTTTAGGCAGCTGCAGGGACCGCAGTTCCATCCCTGGCACCATATGCTGCGCCAGCCCTGCCCTCAAGGCAGGCTGAGCCGGCCATAAAAATAAATAAATAAACAAACAAAAGTTCTGAAACAAGAAAAAAAAGAAAGAAAATTGAAGAAAAACAGATAAATTCTCTAATGCTGCACCGTCATCATCTAGAAGAGGCAGAGCAAACCAATCCCAAAGCCCCAAAATAGGAGGAAATTATAAAGATTAGAGCCAAAATTAATTTAATAGAGACAAAAAGAACAGCATAAAGAATTAATGAATCAAAAAGCTGAATCTTTGAAAAATTAAATAAAATTGATAAGCTCCTAACTTATCTTATCAAAAAAAGGAAAGAAAAAACTCAAATCTAGGCAGTAAGGCATCGACAGGGCAAAATTACTACAGACCCAGAGGAGATTCAGAAGATCATGCATTGCTACTTTGAGGATCTTTACTCTCAGAGAATTGAAGACAAAGATGAAATGGACAGATTCCTAGAAAGGTACACATTACCAAAACTGCATCCAGAAGATATAAGAATGTTCAACAACCCAATAACAGCAAATGAAATACAAAATGTAATTTAAAAAGAAAATGACCAACAAAGAAAAGTCCAGGTTCTGATAGATTCACCACTGAATTCTACAAGAAATTTTCAGAAGATATAATCCCAATACTCCACAAACACTTCAATGAAATTGAAAAGGAAAGAATCTTCCCAAAATCTTTCCTAGAAGTATTATATTGGTACCCAAACTAGAGAAGGATGCAACCAATAAAGAGAACCACAGGTGAATATCTCTCATGAGAGACATTTGCATCTCACAGATGCAAAAATCCTCAATAAAATCCTTGCAAATAGAATACAGCAAACCATGAGAAAGATAACACATCAAGACCAAGTAGAATTCATCCAAGGAATGCAAGGATGGCTCAATATACACACATCTATAAATGTAATACATATATCAATAGAGCCAAAGTCAAAAACCACATGATAATCTCAATTGATGCAGAAAAGGCTTTTGACAATGTCCAACACTCATTCATAGTCAAAGTCCTACAGCAAATTGGAATAGATGGTCTCTACCTCAGTCTGATAAAAAGCCTTCTATGACAATCCAACAGCTAAAGCTAACATAATTCTAAATGGGCAAAGACTGAAGTCTTTTACTCTCAGACCTGGTATAAAACAAGGATGTCCTCTATCACCTCTCCTTTTCAATATATTTCTGGAATCATTAGCTACAGCCATTACATAAGAGAGAGAAATAAAAGGAATAAGAATAGGTAAAGAAGAAGTTAAATTATCATTATTTGCAGATGACATGATAATCTACTTGGAAGACCCAAAAAACTCCACCAAGAATCTACTACAATTAATACGCAAACTCAGTGGCATAGCAGGGTACAAAGTCAACACCCAAAAGTTAGTATCATTCTCTACACAGATAACAAATACACTGAGAGGAAAATTAGAGAAACAATACCTTTTACAATAGCAATGCGAAAAGTGAAATACTTAGGAATTAATCTAACTGAAAAAGTAAAAGGCATTTTCAATGAAAACTCCTGGACAGGAAGAACCAACATTGTGAAAATGGCCATACTTCTTAAATTGTTATACAGATTTAACACAATCCCTACCATAAATACCATCAACATACTTCACACACCTGAAGAAATCATTCCTCAAATTTATTTGGAACCAGAAAAGACCTAGAATAGCAAGAAAATCCTGGGCAGCAATGAAAGACAAGAAGCATTACAATTCCTGACCTAAAATTATACTATAAATGGGGCCCAGCAGGATGGCTCAGTGGTCTAAAGTGCCTGCTTAGGAAAGCTTGGGCAGCTGCAGGGACTGCGGTTTGATCCCCGGCACCACATGCTGCACCCGCCGGCCATGGAAATAAATAAACAAACAAACAAGAGTTCTGAAACAAGAAAAAAATAAAAAATAAATCAATAAATAAAATTATACTATAAAGCCACAGTGATAAAATCAGCATGGTAATGAAAAAAAATAGATCTGAGGATCAATGGAATAGATTAGAAGATGCAGAAGCAAATACAAACACACTCAGCCACTTTATCTTTAAGAAAGGGGCCAAACATGTTTATTGGAAAAAAGATACAACCTCTTCAACAAACGACCCTGGACGAACTGGCTAAGTGTCAAAATCTAAAACTAGATCCAAGTATATCAGTATGCACTAAGCTAAATTCAAAATGGATTAAAGATCTAAATATTGGGGCTGGGGAGATAGCTCCGTGGCTCAAGTGCCTGACTGGCAAGTGCAAGGTCATGAGTTTGAACACCGGTCCCGCAAAAAACAAAAAACAACAACAACAACAACAAAGATCTAAATATTAAAACAGAAACACTAAATCTCCTGAAGAGAAAGTATGAGGAAACCTTGAAGACATCAGAGCAGGCAAAGAGTTCATGTACAAACATCAAAATGGATGTGTAACACCTGAAAGAATCAACAACTGGTACTTCCTCTTGCTAAGAAGCTTTTACACATCAAAAGAAATTACCAGTGGTTTCCCAAATTTTCTGTTCAAAGAGATTATGGGGCTACAGAGGAAAGGGATTGAAGATATATAGTGTGCCAAAGGAGAGTTACCTAGGGAGAAAACATTCTCTCAGGCTTTCACAGACAGCAAACTGGTCAAGTAACGGCCATGGCTCATTCAGATGGCTGAATTGACAACAGTTTTACAAAGCACTGTACATGGTTCCAAAGTAAATCCTGAGGGGATCTGACTGACCATGAGAGATACAAAAGTTACACGTTTTGCTATACACGTCTTGTTTAAACTTGCCCTTTAACAACTCAGCAGAAATGTTTAACCACAAGGCATAAAACGTAAAGACAGATTAGAATGCTGAGCTGTAAAAGGCTTAAATCAATAGCTTCCAACATTGTCAGTTTTACCAGTAACTCACTGCGATTACTGAACATTGGCTTATGTATACAACTACTTTCTCTTAGTTCAATGAGAAGAAATTTGTTTGTACCAATAATAATTTGAAAAATTATAACATATACACCCTGTGCTCTGTATAACTAAAAGGAGGACAACAATATGCATTATATCAAATATTGAAATGTACTACTAACATGTTTTTAAACTGTCACATTGTTATACATTGCTATTTCTTATTAAAAGTAATAAAAAATAAATAAATTTTAAAATTAAAAAAAGAAATTAGCCGGGCGTGGTGGCGCATGCCTGTAATCCCAGCACTCGGGAGGCTGAGGCAGGAGGATCAGTGTGAGTTCGAGACCAGCCTGGGTTACAAAAGGGAGCTCAAGGCCAGCCTGAACTGCATAGTGAGACCCTGTCTCAAAAAGACAAAAAAAAGAAAAAAAAAAAAGAAATTACCAACAGAGTGAAAAGACAACCCACAACCTTTGAAAAGATTTTAACTAGTAAGTATTCAGACAAAGGTCTTTTATCTAGGTTTATAAAGAACTAAAAAACATTAGGGTCACAAAATTCAAAGACTCAATCCAGAAATGAACATCCAAGATGAAAACACATTTCTCAGAGGAAGAAATTCAACAAGCCTAAAAATACATGAAGAAATGCTCCACATCATTAGCCATTCGTGAAACACAAATCAAAAGAACATTTAGATACTATCTCAGCCCAGAAACAGTGGCTACCATAAAGAAATCGACCAACAACAAATGTTGGAGAGGCTGTGGGGAAAAGGAACATTTCTCCACTGTTGGTGGGAATGCAGACTGATGCAACCATTATGGAAATCAGTGTGGAGACTCTTTGAAAAACTAGGACTGGAAATCCCATTTAATCCAGCCATCCCCCTACTCAGAATTTTCCTAGAAGAACTGAAAACATCGTATCATAGTGATGTTTGTTTGTCCATGTTCATATCAGCACAATTTGTGATAGCCAAATAAGTATGATTTGAAAAGACCTTGCCAAAGCTGCATATTCAACTTCATAGAATCAAATCACTTAGTGATTGGATATTTTTTAAAAAGTGGAGGGAATATGGCTGATATGAATTTGAATGCCAAGAGGAGATAACATACTATAAACTTTATTTCATGCAATCCCAGAAATCCAAAATATCATAAATCAGAGTCACATGCCTTCCAATGAAAAGGATGCTTTCCAATGGATGGGAGGAGAAACACCCTAAAAACTAGAATTATAGAATAAAAAGTAGTATAGTTCTCTCCCTGGAGATCAAGGCGAGGGATATGAGGAAGGGATTCTCAGGAAATCTGAGCAGTGTTTTTAAAGTAAAAACTGTGAAATGAATATGTGGGCCTCATCGGACACATTTTAACTGAATTTAAAATGGAATGAAAAAAAATAAAAAATAAAATGGAATGAAATAGCAAATGGCAAGGTGCAAAGCATGACTGAAATGTTATTTGATTAGATTATCATTTATATGTTATCTCTAAGTTGTGTTATGATATAAACTTTATTTTTAATGTGTGTCACAGTCATAAGAGGTTTATCAGAGGAAACACAGGATGTCCACTATCACTACTACTATTCAACACTGAAACATTAGCTGGAGTAATCAGCAAGGGGAGGAATATTCATTCTTATTCACAGATGACAGAATCCTTCATAGAAGATCCCATAAAATCCACCATAAAACCCCTAGAACTAATTTTAGTAAGGTAATGTGATGTAAGATCAATATACTAGCATAGCATTCCTATATATCAATAATGAACCCACCTGAGGAAGAAATTAGAAAATCAATACTATTCTTAACAGATTCAACAAAAATTAAATACTTAAGAATTAGCCTAACCAAGTGAAAAGCCTCTATAATGAAAACTATAAAACTCTGAAAAAGGAGATTGAAGAATACAACAGAAAATGGAAGTAAATCTTTTTGGTTAAAATGGCCACACTAGCAAAACTGATGTAAAGATTTAAAGCAATGCCAATCAAAATACTAAGAGCATTCTCTAAAGAACTGGAAAAGACAAGTCTGAAATTCGATGGAGCCGGGCGTGGTGGCGCACGCCTGTAATCCCAGCACTTGGGAGGCTGAGGCAGGAGGATCGATGCGAGTTCGAGACCAGCCTGGGCTACAAAAGTGAGCTCAAGGCCAGCCTCAACTGCATAGCGAGACCCTGTCTCCAAAAGACAAAAATAAATAAATAAATACATAAAAATAAAAAAATAAAATAAAATTCGATGGAACCAAAATGAGATCTAAAATAGCAAAAGTAATCCTGGAAAACAAGGGCAATATAGGAGATATCACAATGCTGGATTTCAGCTTACCCTTAGCTACAGAGATAAAAACAATATGGCACTGGCACTAAAAACAGACACATGGCTTAATGGGACAGAGGATACAGAAATAACCCTAAGCACATTCAGTCACTTCATCTTTTTTTTTTTTTTTTGATCAGAAATCAAACTCAGGACCTTAAGCTTGCCAGGCAGATGCTTAGGCCACTGAGCTATCTCCCCAGCCCCAGTTATCTACACTTTTGACAGAGGGGTCAAAAACATACACTAGATTTCTGCTGTTCTATGGAAAGTAGCAGATGATGCTTAATTTCTTTCATCTCCTTTTTCCATTTGTTTCTCCTTTTTCTCTTATTATATATTTCTTTCTTCTTCCAATTTCTTCTTCCAATTTTGCATGCATGTATCTGGTTCTAAGACAACACTGTGCTACAACAAATACTGTGAAATCATATTGCTTTGTTAAGTGAAATACTGTATCACTTGTAATTTTTCTGTCTTAACACTATTTGTTACCCTCTGTTAAAAAATAAAGAATTAAAACCTTAAAAAAATACACTGGAGGTCCAGGGAGATAGCTCTATAGAATAAACACCTGCCTGGCAAGCTTAGGGTCCTGAGTTCAAACCCTGGTATTGCAGAAAAAAAAAAAAAAAAAAAAAAAAAAAAAAAAAAAAAAAAAAAAAAAAAAAAAAAAAAAAAAAAAAAAAAAAAAAGAGAGAGAGAGAGAGAGAGAGAGAGAGAGAGAGAGAGAGAAAAGGAAGCAAGCAAGCAAGCACACAACACTAGGAAAAATGATACCTTCTTTAATAAGTAGTACTGGTACTGGGAAAATTGGCTACCCACATGCAGAAGACTGAGTCTAAATCTACTTTCTATCATTATAGGCTAAATTAAAATCAAAATGCATCACACATCTAAGTATTAAATTAGAAACAATGACTTTGTGGGGGTGGGAATCAGCAAAATCTCTTAAAAGACAGAGGTATAGGCAACGGACTTTTGGAACAGAATCTCAAGTACACAAGAATGAACCTCAGAATCAACAAATGGGATTATATCAAATTTAAAAGGTCTACAGCAAAGGAAACAACAATAGTAAAAGGAACTTATAAAATGAGAAAAACTTTTTGCTAGATAGTCCTTGGATAGAGAACTAGGGTATATAAAGAACCAAAAAAAAATGTTAGACCCTCCCAAATAAGATTCAATCAAAATGGGTAACTTGCCGGGCGTGGTGGTGCACGCCTATAATCCCAGCACTCTGGGAGGCTGAGGCAGGAGTATCAGTGTGAGTTCCAGACCAGCCTGGGCTACCAAAGTGAGCTCAAGGCCAGCCTGAACTACATAGCGAGACCCTGTCTCAAAAAGACAAAAAAAAAAAATAAAAAAAATAAAAAAAAATGGGTAACTGAAATGAACAGACACTACTTGGAGAAGTACAAAAGCTGTACTAGCCAGTCATAAGGGACACATACAAAGAATATGTAGAAAAACAGGGATAAATATGAAGAATATGTAGAAAAACAGATGCACTTTGAGAACATAACATTAAGCATGATATATCAGACACACAACTTCACATTATTTCTCTTATATGGGAAATTCAAAGCATAGATATGCTAAACAGCTAAACAAAAAGAAGATAACAGGATACAGGAAAATAGATCTTTTGCAAATGGGAGGAAAACCAAGAGATGGAGGTGGAGGGAAGTGAAAAGGAAGTAAAGACTTAAACTGTGTTATGTATATGTATCAGCTCCCCAAGTTGAATGTACTCAGCATGTACTACAAATATGTAATTGTTATGGTTTATGTCTAGTTGTCACTCCAAAGCCTCATGTAGTCATTGGGCGGGGACTTCTAGAGTTTGAGACTTGATCCATGACCCCTGGGATTATGGGTTTTAGTACTGATGGGATTATCAGTCTGAGTAAGGCTGAGACTATGGGTGTGGTCTAGGGTGGATACCCTAAGGCAGAGAGCCTGAATGTAATATAAAGAAAGACAGAGAGACAGACTCGAGTGCTTGCTGTTGCTGCTGCTCTGCTGCCCTGATTGATTGGCTGCCTCTGCCACCATTTTGCTGCTGTTCTGCTGCCATGAACTGGATGCTCTCCGCCCTGCTCCACTCAGCCTTGGGCCAGCCGAATATGGATTGAAACCTCCACAAACTGTGAGCTAAATAAACCTTTCCTTCCTTCATCTTGAGTGTCTGGTATTTGTCCCCGCAACAAGTAAAAAGTAACTAAGACAGTAATAAACATATCAAAAATTTAAAAATCTTTTCTTCATTTAAAATATTAATTCTAGAAAACAAAAATGATCCTTTTAGTTTAGAAATAAGTGTTACACTTTTCACAAGTAGCATAATTAAAAAATAGATCACTGCTTCAGGGAAAAATGACCACTAACACAGATTCTTAAAGAAATGAGTATTGTTCTGGCTAATTTTATATTTGCAATTCCCAGCACATAATCACAACAACAAAAACCAATGAATACTGAAATTTAAGACTAAGAGGTCTAAATGCTATAGTCTCTAAGAGTAAACACAACACCCCCTGAGGAGCTGTGTCCTACAGACAGATAGAGGACAATAGACAGACCTGCTTCAGTAGGAAGAGGAAGGGTGTAACTCAGGCTGCCCAGGTTCAGTGGGACAGAATAAAAGGTGCTCCATTCTGCAGAGGATGTGGGGTCAGTATCAAGGAAGATTCCCCTGCTGGACCATCAGAAGAGCCCCAAGAAACCAATGAACCAGCATCCTCAAAACAGGGCAGAGGTGCTGAGTGATGATGGCAGATTTGAAGACAAAATGAGCCCCAACGGTCAATTTAGGAAATACAAAATAACTGATCACTACGGAATTAGGAGCAGCGCCCCTCTGTACTCCAAAACAATTCTTTTGGCTTAGAAGTACTTTACATTCAAGAGAGAAAAAATAAAATAATGAAGATGGTAGCATCTGTATCAATAGTATTTGTTATATGTTCTAGAATATAACATAATTGTACTAAGATTTCTTTTGGTCCATTGAAAAGATCAGTCTGTGGCTATAGTGGCTGATTAACTTTGCATGTCTATCTTACCATCTGAACAACTACTTTGAAACATTATGCAATATATTAATTACTATTAATTTCTTATGCTTCTTTGAAACACCATATCATTGCTTTTATTTTTTATATTTTTCTCTCTTTAAAAAAATAAAATATATCTTAAAACATGTCTGGCAATAGAATAAAGAGAAAACGAAATTTAGAACTTTTATTTGTGAATCATTAAAAATGTGTACTGTGTTTCATATGGTGCCACACAATAGGATAAACTAAATCTAAATGAAATCACCAGCCAAATTTGTGAACTAACTTTGAAATACATTAAAGATTTTACCAAACTGTATATCTAGAGTTCTGTAAGTTTTAGGTCTATATTTTTCTGACATGGTAAAAATACGAGCCCATTCCAAAGGCTGAATGAAAGCACATTTTCTCCTTCTTCTCTGACCGCATAGTTCGTAATAAAGAACCAGAGCCCAAAGGCCCTGCCTGGAGCCAGTCAAACCTTAAGTACTTCCCTACCTCTCCAAGGAAGGAAGGAAGGAGTATGTGTGAGCTTCATGTTATTTTTAAAATTTAGACCAAGAGTTTGGAGTGGAAAGATACGGAAATTAATATAAAAGGTCAGTCATACACAGATTTTTTACTTTTATACTTTCCTACAGATTTTTCTCTATACTAGGGTATTCACTAAATCAAAGAGATGAATTAAAACTACTCACAACATTATCCCAAGGTGAAATAAGCGCCTGCACTTCACTAAAGCATCTGTTTCCCTTTTTCTCTTTAGCTGCAACAGCAGCATCCAGCCCATCTGGTGCTCCACTCTGGGCACTGCTGCAGGTTTCTTTTTGGCTTCAGCTCCAGGAAGGGACCTGAGGAAACCTGCCTGGCTGAAATGTACTAATTCTCAGTGCGTCCTCTGATCCTCCAGTTGTGATTTATGTACTTACATGGCAGGATTGCTTTAATTAAACCTTCCTTATTAACTTCCCTTGTACATTGTTCTATCACTAACATAAATTATGAATATAGTAATAGGAGTATTTTATTGGATACATATTTAGTTGATGAATGTGGGTGTTCCATGTTTGTGTGTAAGTCACAATACACTCACTGGTAAACAGGAAGTAGCTGGAAATACAGCTTGAGCAATATGAATCTCTAGGGTCCACTTCTCCCTCATTATATTCCCCTAGAAGCTCTTCATTACCATCTACCAGAAGCTCCACGTGTTACAAATTCAAACAGAGGTCCTACTTCTCCTCAGCACCTCATAAAGAAAATGCTTTGTCACTTTGGTCCTCAGATACAACTATCAAGTCTAGCAAATACTATTTCTTTGTAACTGGAACATATCACTGCTTTCATGTTTCAGGTTCTCATCATGATAAACACAAAAGCCTAAATCATTTTCCTTACTGATCCCAGAAATCTACTGCCACATGGGTCATTATTACAATAGTCAATATTTACCTCAAAAGATACAACCGGCCACTTTGTGTCTCTGAATGAGAGGGCAATCACTGTATTTGTAGCTGTGTGATCAAAATGAGTTCGATCAAACCATAGCATCCAGCTGCCAGTTTGCAAGAAAAACCAAGGATTAGCCAGGTGTGGTGGTGCACACATGTAATCCCCGCACTTGGGAGGCTGAGGCAGGAGGATCAGTACAAGTTTGAAATCACCCTGGGCTACAAAAGTGAGCTCAAGGCCAGTCTGAACTGCATAGCGAGACCCTGTCTGAAAAAGACAAAAAAAAAGAAAAAGAAAAAGAAAGAGACAGAGACAGAGACAGAGACAGAGACAGAGAGAGAGAGAGAGAGAGAAAGAGAAAGAGAAACAGAAAGAGAAAAGCAATTAGAGTACACCATCTGTGGCAGACTGTGGGACATACAGGCAAAGGGTCCAGGTTCTTTTGTAGATGGTAAGGAGAAACAAGGGAAATTGCTAATAGAGATTTAGAAGACTTTCAAATATAGCTGGAGTTATAGTCTGGTGAAATGTGCTTGCCTCACATGTGCAGAGCCCAAATTCTAATCCCAGCACAAATTACCCATTGATTAATAAAATAAAATATAAGCAAGTGTAAAGCTGGGAGTGGCCACACAGGCCTATAATCCCAGAACTAGTGAAGTTGAATCAGGAAGATATCTTGAACTCAGGAATCTG
Organism: Myocastor coypus; assembly: GCA_004027025.1. Taxonomy (NCBI): domain Eukaryota; kingdom Metazoa; phylum Chordata; class Mammalia; order Rodentia; family Myocastoridae; genus Myocastor; species Myocastor coypus. Next base: position 55,000 of record PVJA010010143.1, read on the forward strand.
AGAACAGTCTGGGCATCATCTCAATATATCAACCCCCCAACACACACACACACACACACCACAAACACACACACACACACACACACACACACACACACGTACGCGCGCACAAATTCTGTGTCGGATTACAATGTGGATGCATGCAACTTGAATGGCATGAGGACTGTCAGAATCAGAGTAGTCCATATGCGTGTGTCAGGGTGGTTAGGAAATGCCATACATAGGTGGGATAGGCACCTGTAGAGCAATTTTTGGGGATGGCTAGCAAAGTTCTACTTCCTGACCCATACTGTGGTTGCCACAGTGTTTGCTTTAGAATACTAAGCTACACATTTGTTTCTTTTGGGTTCTATTATTTTACAATAAAAAGTTAACACACCACATACATCTTGATTGTGTCACTGCTCTGTCAAGTCCTTTAGTGGCCTCATGGTACTGATAGTAAAAGTCCATCTAGCCAGGCGTGGTGGCGCATGCCTGTAATCCCAGCATTCAGGAGGCTGAGGCAGGAGGACTGGATGCAAGTTCAAGACCAGCCTGGGCTACAAAAGTGAGCTCAAGGCCAGCCTGAACTGCATAGCGAGACCCTGTCTCAAAAGACAAAAAAAAAAAAAAAAAAAAAAAAAAAAAAAAGTCCATCTATACGAGCCTGTCAAAACTTTATAGCAGCTCACTCTCTGCTCAACCCTCAAAGCTAGGGGTCTCTTCCCTACAGTAAATTTTCAGCTCCTCAAATATACTCTGCTTCTTTACATCATAAAGTCTTTGCACATTATTTATATCTTCCTGAAACAGTCAAACAGCTCCCTCTCCCATCTCCTGGCTGACTGACTTTGTTATTCAGGCCCCTGTTGAAGTCTGTTTCAACTCTCCAATATTGGATATCCAACAGTCTATTATTCCAAAGAATGTCTACATATTCCATTATACATTGTACTTCCTTGCCCACCATAGCAGTTATCACCTGCATCAAAACTAGGAAGTAGTTTTTATCTTCACAGACCAAGAATCCTTGACAAGAAACATGTATAAGCTGTCCTCAAATTCAAGATGCCAAGAACAAAATATGTTAATAAATATAAGCATACATAATACACACACATTTACTTAAAAATGAAAATCTCTGTTGGTGTCAACTTATATGAAGGCAAAAATACAGGGAAAATGGTAAAGGTAATACCACCTAGCATCTTATGTGACATGGCATTTCATGAACATTCTTAGTCTTCTAAATAGCACTATGAGGTGAGCATATTTTTATTTATTTATTTATTTATTTATTTATTTATTGATTGATTGCAGATTGAACTCAGGCCCTTGTGCTTGCCAGGGAAGTGCTTATGTTACTGAGCTATCTCCCCAGCCCTTGCATATCTATGTTTAATCTTCAGATGAGGAAACCGAGCCATATGCCACATAACACTCTCAACCCAGCACAGCTTGGAATGTTATTGGAACGTGGCTCCACAGCCCTTTGTCTTTAAAAGCTCAATCCCATAGTGCCTTCTACTGCTTGATACAACCTCCAGGCACTTCAAAGCTCAAGGCAGGTGGCTTTCAAGTGAATAAAACCAAAGCTCTGTTGTGCGAATTTGATGATGGGCGTTTCTTATTATAATTGGATATATGCCAAATTACAATGGAGGGCTGGCGAGATAGCTCAGCAGTCTAAGCACCTGTCTGGAAAGCGCAAATTCCCTGGGTTGATCCCCAGTATCACATGCCATTCAGGCCCTGGAACCCCAGATGTGCTGTGTCAGCCACCTAAACTAGGTGCAGTGGTACACACTTGTAATTCCAGCAGTGGGGAGGTTGAGATAGGAGGATCACTATGAGTCTGAGCTGTATAGCAATGCCCTGTACCACACAAATAAATAAAAGATTAAAAAAACTCCAAGGTATCAGGGATGGGAACACGGAATATGAAAGCACTACAAACAGTGGTAACAAGAGATGCTTCAGTGAGCTGTGCAGAGATGTCAATCCTGACATCCCTCCTATGGGACTCCAGGGGTCACAAAATAACATCTCTATGACTACTGCTGACTAGCAAAAGGCTGATCTCAGGCAGGCAGGTCTTCACAGTGAAAGCCAGGCTTAATAAATGAGTAAGTAGGGGCACAAATCAGATGTAAAATTGTCTAAAGACTTAGGATTCTTGCACTTAGACTGTGTCAAAAGAGGACAATTGGCATCTCGTGGCAGATGCACCATATTAAGTTTTAGGACTCAAAGACAAAAATCTTTGTGCCACCCTCAATAAGCTATGTACAAGTGTGGGAAAATAATGAGCCAAAAGTTATAGTGAAGGAAAAGCATGCTATAAGAGTTTTACATGGGTTCCTTACAGCATCTGAATCCCACTGGTAGAGTAGGGGGAGGGTCCTAGAAAATTCTAGGAAGAAGTTTCTTTGGGACTGTATCTTGAAGACATTTACTCTGATTAAACAGACAATCGGGTCACCAATGCCCTGACTTCTAAAAAACAATGATGAATAAAAGATGTCATTTTATGGGTATGGAAAATGCAACAGAGGGAGAAGTTAGTGTGAAAGATGAAGTCTAGACAGCCTTGTAAAGACTGTGGGAGAGAAGAGGTACATGAGTCTAGCATCTCTGTGAGAGGAATGCAAAAATCTCCAGAATGCATCAAGATAAAAGATAGTAAACTTGTAACACAGAGTAGGTATGTTCAGAAGATCCTGCCTAGCGAGGCCCGCGTGCCCGCTGTGGGTAAGCTGCCTCCGCCCCTCTGCCCCTCCTCTGTGTTCCTGCGACTAACTTCCTGTTCCAGCCCGGACCCAGTGCTAGCAAGTCCCACGCCCCGGCTGGGTCAGGATCCTTGGCCCGCCTTACCCTTCCCCGCTTCCCCTACCACCCCCCCTTTTTTTTTTACCCCTCCAGCCCAAGCTCCAGTACCAAACCCATCAAACATCTCGTCTGGCAACCAATCTGGTCCACGAGCCTACCAGGTCTACTCAATCCCAAAGCTCCACCTCCACCTACAGACCACACTCGCGGGGCTTCACAGCAGCTAGCAGCCCGAGCTCCAACACAGAGTCAGGAACCTCTATAAGGGAACCAACTTGGAGTCTCCAGACCAAACGCCCATAGACACAGCATAACACCACCAAAGTGCAGAGGTCGCTTCCATACAAAATGATAACCACAAGGAGCAGGATGCAATCTCAG